>OU343224.1:152488859-152568859 GCA_910596185.1 Chrysanthemum makinoi | reverse complement strand
GTTGATCTCATAGTTGTCAGGATCCCGATCCTGATCTTAGGATCTTACGATTTTAAGATACTGCAAAGCCAAAACGATCCGGATCCTATATAGGATCTTTGCAAGCTTAAGATCTTATAGGATCCCGATCTTGACCATACGATCTTAAGATCCAATCCGATCCGATCTTACTTTTCTTGGATTACAAACTAAAAACCTACAAATAAATGAGTTGTTTTTTTGTAGAATTCAAAAAACAACAAGTTAATCTTTTTATACATGTCATAATCATAATTTATGACAACATTTCTATGTAGCATTCATAGTATTTTGTGTTTATAATGTATAATAATTTGTAGATTTGTATGATATTACAAATACTATTAAGAAATAACATTAGAGTAGGATCTTAAGATCCCGATCCGATCTTACGATCACGATCTTGCAAAGATGAAAACGATCCTGGGTAAGATCCCGATCTTGACAACCTTGGTTGATCTTACGGGATCGTTGCCCTTGACGCAATCTGGGATGACTGATTTTATGCCAAGGCGTGCGATCATTGATGTTGCGCACCGTAAACGTGTCAAGTACGATGCGAAATGTGCGGATATTGGATATGGGTTTCACCCATTTTCTTTTTCTTATTTTGGAGAACTTGAGAAAGATGCAGTTATCTTACTTAAGTGTATTCGACGATTCTCTATGACTCAGGACATTGGAGCGCGTGCAGCAGTTCATATTTTTAATAGGATTGGTTTTGCCATTGCTAGAGGTGTGGGGGTCCAGTTGGTTTCGAGGCTACCCACTAATTTTTTGTAATCCTATGAGTTTTTAATAAAAGTGTTGTTTAAAATAATAATAATAATAATAATAATAATAATAATAATAATAATAATAATAATAATAATAATAATAATAATAATAATAATAATAATAATAATAATAATAATAATAATAATAATAATAATAATAAGAATAAGAATATTAATAAGAATAATAGAATATATGTAATAATAATAATAACAATAATAACAATAAATAAAATAAATGTGCCCGAACTTACCGCAAAACCAAAATGCTACAAAACCATCTTAAATCTTCCAGCATCGTCTGTATCGATGTGTGTTACCGTCCCTCGTTTTTAGCTTTAGGTTATGACAATATAAAGCTAACTGCTCAAACGATTCTTCATGTTTACCGTTCAACACCTCAAATGCCAAATTCCTACCTCCCCAAGCTCGTTTGTAACAAATGTTTACTTTCCATTCAAGACTCATATCTCTTTGTATGTCCTTTCCAGTAGATACCCTCCGAGTATCTTTCAATTTTTCGATTAGCAACTGACTAAGTAATTTCATTTTCGCATTACGATGATTAGGATGTAATTCAGTTCTTGAACATGTGTGGACATCGTTGATGCTAGATACAAAGAATGTGCTATCCAGTTTTCTTTTACGGGTGTATATGTTCCATGAGCAGCCTTCATTTATACATTTCACGCTGTACCTCGTGGGTTCAGATTTAATAACTTTGTATTCAAAACGCTCAACTAATGATTTTTTTCCAATATCAAACATGCATTCTGCTTTATTAAAAAATTCTTTATGTTTGAAAAAAACGGTATAGTTTTTCTGGGAATCGGTGTTTTTTAATTCTGGTTGTGGTGCAGTTGGTGGCATGGGCATATTTTTAAATGAGTTTCTTTGCGACAGAGGAAGTGAATGATCAGGTTGGTGATAAGAGTATTCTTCAACCTTTGGGGTGTCATGATAACCATCTTTGTGAAGGAGCGGAATATTCAGATCTAATGATAAATGATTAGAAGCTGAGGATGATTTTACCTCTGAAGGTGGTGGTTCTTTTATTGAAATGAACAGAGCCTGAGTTTGCACATTCTTACAACATACTTCATGAATGAAGAATTGGACGTCATCATCATCAACAACGTCCCGTTCCATGGAACCATCTTTGTAAGATAACCTCACTCTATCATTTTGTGTGTCTTTGACACCGTCAATCTTTTTCTTCACATACGCCACTAGTTTATTGAAAGTGATATTTTTAGGTAGTTTAACTGCATGTTTCGATGATGGATGCATTAAATAAACCTTAAACTTAGAGTTGTCATCGTAATCCATGGTTGTGTTTTGAACAAATTTAGGTGGAAATAATTCTTGGAGTTTACAGTAAACTCTAACAACTAAACCAAGTGCAAATTACCAGCCCTTTGTACTTGTGCATTTACTTAGGTTGCCCAACAATGTCAACTTTCTAAGGTTGCCCAAAATTAGTGTATCATCAAAGATACACTTTAATGAGTGTATAAAGTATGAACCACCATTTGTGATTGTTTATTATTAATGTTGTACTTGTGCCAACTGCCTAAGATTTACTAAGATACACATTTATTTGTGTTATATGAAAATTTTATGAAGTTTCCTAAGCTTGGCAACTGCCCACTGGATGAAACTAATAACTTATCCCAACTACATATAGATTGTTTGAGTAATCTCAATTTCATATTTGTAGTAATGTCTAACGGTAAAACTCATTACTTTTGTTAGTATAGTTATGTTAGTATACTATAAATAGTTTCAGTAATATATTTATGATCCTTCGTTTTTTTTAAATTTATATTTTTTTTTACATATATAACAGGGATTGTGCGTAAGCGTTTGTCTTTTGAAGTCGAAAGACCATGTGATGACGTGCTTAATGAAATATTTAGGGAACAACTTAACAAAAGATCTAAGGAGGATGTAGCTGAAAAATGTGCGGTGGCGGTCAACGAAACAGGTGACAAGAATAAAGATGAGCACAAATTAATAAATGGAAATGTGGATGGTGAGAAGTCGATTACTAAGCAGCATGAAGATGAAGAAATAATGGAACAACTAGCCGAACAAGATAGGGGTGAAAGAGAAATGTAAGAGAGAATGCGGCAAGACCGAGAACACGAGGAGCTCTTCTGTAAGATAGAATAAGGTCACCTTGGAAGCCAACAAGGATGCGTTGCTGAACAGTCAAAATGAAGGATAAATTTAGTTAAACTTAGATTATCAGCATGCAGACTTGTATGTTTGTTTCCTAAACTTAATCTTAGTTTCAAAAAAGATGTAATTGACTTATTTAAAGTTCATATATTTCACTTTCCAGCTCTCCAGACTTGCATGTTTGTTTCCAGACTTATATACTTGGAAATTATTCATTAATTAATAAAACTACATCAAAGGATGCAGTGCTAGATGCTTCCCATTCATACAACCATCTAATAAGTACATCAACAGTCAACCACTAAGGACTACTATCAAAAGACTACTACATCAACATAACCACCTAATCCATTTATGGCCTCTTTGCTATGACCCATGCTGGCATCTTCTGATGAACTCCTTGTCCCCTAATAACAGCCCACACTTTTGGGCAAGCAAGTCCCCTCACTCTATCTCTCTTTTGGGAGGTGCTGATGAGGATGGACCAGCTGGTTGTGGTGGAGCTGCAAGTGCTTCAAGAGGTGGAGCTGTGAGTGGTTCTGGTTGGATGGAAGAGGGTCCAGCAGGAATAGGGTTTGTCCTCATAAAGGTGAGGGATGTTTTTCTTGGAGGAAAATAGTTCTCCCAAGTATTGTTTGAGGATGAACTATTAGAAGAATCTGAATCTGAAGATATTTCCAGTGGATGTTTTGGTGAGCCACTCATGTTGCCTAAAATATTTTCGAAATAGTTAAGGAAAGAAAGACTTTTAGAGAGAAGAATTTTTGGGAATACAAAAGAGATATGTGTGGTTTATGGGTGATATGTTATTAAATAGAGTTAAAAAGAAATCAGTGACTTAAATGTGTAGAAGGTGTGAGTTGTTGTGTAGTAAATGAAGTCATTGACTATTTGACTTGGTGTTTAGCACTTAGTATATGGACTGCTGGTTGTGGGCAACCCACTGCTAGTATCTTTCTAAACACCGAGGGAAGTGGGCAACCCACTGTTGTGTAACATCATGGTGATACAGTATTTAAATGTGAATAAGGTGTGAGTTGTTGTGGAGTAAACCTAGTCTTTGATGGGTAATGACTTTGGAGTTGAGTATTTGACTGGGGTTTACCACATTGTCTAAGCACTGCTAGTTGTGGGAAACCCACTGATAGTATATTTTTAACCACCGCTAGATGTGGGCAACCAGTATTGATGAAAATGGAAACTCAAGGGGCTGTTATGTAACATCTTGGTCATAGAGTATATAATCCCCAAATCACTGCGCGATCAAAAAATTGATCTTTAAACACTTGAAATTGGTGCTCTACACAAACCCTAACCACTCCCAAACTGATAATTACACAAAGCACACGTCTTTTACATCCAAATCACACAATGCCGAAAGAATATTCCACCACCCACAACCTGGTTGCGTACCTAATCAAGAACAATCATACGGAAGGGTTCCATGAGATGATTGATTTTATGAAACACACTCCAATTCACTATGCTTTAACTGTACAACCTATCATTATTAAAGCCTACATTCATCAATTTTGGTCGAAGGCAGAAATTCAAGAACAAGATGGAGCAGAGGTTATTAGGAGTGTTGTTGATGAGAATGAGATTATAGTCAAAGAGGAGGTGATTAGGGAGGTTTTGAAGCTGGAGGATGCTGATGGGGTTGTCAATTTATCTGATGATGATATTTTTGAGGGGTTGGAAAGATTGGGTTATGAGAAAAATGTGGAAAGAATTAAGTATCATAAAGGTATGTTCTCACCCAGTGGAAGTTTTTGATACATACTTTGCTTATGTGTGTAAGCAATAAGACCACTGGCTTTGATGAGTTTCCATCAAGAATAGCAACTGCTGTCATATGTTTATCACAAGGGAGGGTCTTTAACTGGTCTAGGATGATCTTTGAGGGTTTTATGAAGAACATTAAAGAAAAAGGTAAATACTACTTATATCCTAGGTTTGTTCAATTAATAGTGGAGAAACAGATCACGAAACCCATTCCTCATAAAAGAGAGTATAAGGTACACCATATGTTACCTAAGGTATTTACACACTTGAGGAAAAAGAATGAAAAGTTCTCAGGAAAGCTTACACCTTTATTCCCTAATATGCTTAACTTGCCAGACATTCCTGATAATGAGGAGGTACCTGAATCCCAACCCACCCAAAGCACTGATGCTCAACCCACTGCTACCACATCTGAACACACTGCTAACCCAACTGAATCCACTGCTGAACCATTACCTTTACCTGAATCCCAACACACCCAAACCACTGATGCTCAACCCAATGCCACCTCTGATGCTCAACCAAATGCCACCATACCTGATCCCACTGGTACCACATCCGGTGAGAATATTATAGAAGTAGTGAATGAATTGAAGGCTAAATGTACAAAAATGGAAAATACAATAAGAAGGTTGAAGCACAGGGTGTCTGTGTTGGAGAGACTAAGAAGACCAAGGGTTGCTGCATCTAATAGAGTCAAGAAGATGACTAAGAAGGCCAGCTCCTCAAAGGGGAGGAGCAAGAGCATTGATTCAGGGGAGGATGTAAACATGGATGTTGAGTTGGATTTGGATAGTGGGGATCATGGTGGTGACTATATGGTTACTAACAAGGAAGGAAAATAAGTCGTGCTTGAAGCTTTGAAGGTTGTAGTTGACAAAGAGGAAGAAGTCGGGCAGGCAACAACCACTGCTATTGTTGCTGAATCCCCTACTAGTACAAATGAAATCACTGCTGCTACCGTAATCACAACCACAGTCACACAACCACCCAAGTCTAAGGAAGTTGAGAACGAGGTTGCTGGTACCCTGATGAACTTATGTAAAACCTTACCCATTCCTGGATCTGTTACTGCACAGTTTCCCATTATACTTAAACCCACTGGTCCTAAACCCATGGCTAAAGGTTTGAAGTTTGTTGAGCCACTTAAGAAGGTTGTTGGAAAAGCAGACATAGGAAAGGAAGGAAAAGAAAAAGTGGTTAAAGCTTTGAATGTTGTAGTTGAAGACAAAGAGGAAGAAGTGGTGCAGGCTCAATCCCGTGATAGTCCAAAGGAAATCGCTGCTGCAACCTCAGAGGTAATTTCATCGACTGTTACTTCAGATAGACATATTGCTATTACAACCACTTCTACGATAATCACAACCACTGTAACACCACCATCCAAGTCTAAGGAAGTTGAGAAGGAGGATGCTGGTACACTGCTGAACTTATGTAGAACCTTAGCAGTTCCTGATTCTGTTATTGCACCTATTCCCATTGTACTTGAACCTACTAGACATAAAGCATTGGCTAATAGTTTGAAGATTGGGGATCCAGTTAAGAAAGTTGTAGCTGAACCAGACATAGGAAAAGGTAAAGGTATTGCTGAACCTCAAGAAGAAGAAATTGAATTTGATAGTACGGAGGATCAGATTGCACATGATCATGAATTCTCGAAAAACTTAGCTGAAAAGTATAAGGCTGAAGATCTTGCTTTTGAAAAAAAAAAGAAAGAAGATGATGAAGCTAGCATGAGATTGATTGAACAGTGGAACAAGGAACAACCTTTAATTCAAGCTTCTGAACTGCTAAAGTTAGAATGGAGTACTGAAGAATGGGCACTATTAGACATTCCTTCAAGGGCTAAGGTTCTGGCTGCAAGGGCGAGACAAATGCAGAAGGAAAGAACTGTCATACAATATAACCCTAAGAATAATAAACCTCTAACTAAGGCTCAAATGAGAAATGCACTGATCAAGATTCTCAGGCACATGGACATGTGCAAAGGAAAGGATTTGAAAAAACGCACGTACGAAGAGATTGAAGAGATGTATCAACGTTGGATAAGAATGAATGATGATTTCAATCCTATGAATTCTGAGAAAGAAGCTGAGTGGATCAAGAACGGACAAAAGTGAAAAGCAGAAATTCTGGAGGAGTGTAGGTCTAAGAAACAGAAAATGGATGAAGAGATGGAGAGGGAAGAAAGAATGAATGTGTATCTTATGGTGAGTGATAAACCAGAGCCTATTAATCCTACACCACTTAGCACAACTCATCCGGTTCATGATTGGAAAATAATCACTGAAAATGGTAGAGAAGTTATTGAAATAACAAGAGCGATGGATGCAGAAGTACATACTTAGATTTTGGAGGGTTGTTGTTCTTTCTATCTAAAGAGGATTTGGAAGAGTTATGGAAAGTCATGGATTTTAGATATGGAAAGCATGGGCCAACTGGAGAATTAGAAAGGTTTGTGTGGACATCAGTGAAAAACATGTGTAAACCTAATCCAGAGGACAAATTTTGGAAAGAATGTGAAGTAGTTGAATGGATGCTTTATCAGCATTGCAGAGTACATGCTGTACAAACTACAAAGGAGAAGTTTTTCATGTTTATTGATAAACACTATCCATTGTCCAAGACTGTTACCAGGAAAATGTTGGAAGCAAGGCTTGATCCATAAGGAACTATATCAACAAATCCATTGATAGATGAATTGTTCTTGAAGATTCAGAAGATTGCTGATGTAAAAGGTCCTTTGGCCATACAAGTCTCAAGGAAGTTTAAGTAGATTGGCAAGTATATCTAATAAGAAGGCTGAGGAGGCTGCTGGATGAAACCACGGCTAGAAGCATTGTTGGAACCACGACAAGTAGGATGAAACCACGGCAAGAAGCATTTTTGAAACCACGGCTAGTAGAATTGTTGAAACCACGGCTAGTAGGATGAAACCACGGCTAGAAGAATTGTTGAAACCACGGCTATTAGGATGAAACCATTGGAGCATGTTTTAATTGTAATATTATAGGATATCTTAAGTTGGACGTTTTGTATGGAAAGTGTACGTATTTAGTTTAGTGATTATTATCATTTAAACAAGCAATACTAAGATCAACTAATAACTTTTTACAAACTTTTACAAAACAAATTGGAGATTTACAGATTTATCATTCCAATGCTGACTACAATTGTTTATACATACACTATGAATCACCAAAGTACATACACCTTTCTGTTCCGATTATATACATACAAAGTCAATGAAAGTTGACGATACCACAACAAGTAATACATACAGTCAATGACCAGCATACTCAACCTTGTATTTCCATAGGTACTCAAACATTCTTTCGCGATAGGCAAGATCTGTTTGTGCAGGATCGTCAGACTTTAATGGCATGTTATGACTCAGCCGATATAGGTTAATGCAAGCCCATATTCCGCAATCACCGTATTGAGGTGCTTGGTTGGGGACATCATCACATTTTTGAAAGCTAATTTGATAAGTATTGATATCTATGCCTTTTGCTGAAAACACACCTGTTTCGTCTAGTAATTTTGGCAGCCAATATTGAAATTTTTCAGGCATGGTATCCTTCCACCAAAGTCGTCTGTTTGTAAACTTTGGCAGCGAATCTGATGAGTGTGTAAATACTCATCATTTTTAGTCAAATCTGAACTGCAAAACGTCTAAAAATGCTCAGAAATGCATCAAAATACTGAAAATATTCCAAAATTGCATTTTATATGTTTCAGATGCAAAATGTTTAAAATCAGATGAAAAATGAGCAAAGTTTGCATAATTGGCAGTTTCAGTCCCCCAAGTTTCTAAAATTGTCAAAAATAGTCCCTGAGTCAAAATTTCAAAAGAAAAATCATCAAAGGTCCTTTTTAAATCATAAGTTGTCAAATTTAGTCCTTTGGTGAAAAATATAAAAAGTTTGAGAAAATTACAAGTTTGGTCCTTCAAGTTTGAAAATTGGCAAAATTGGCCCTTGGAAAATTGGGAAATGGCAAGATTGGTCCTTATACTTTTTGAGATTGTCACTTTCAGCCCTTGGATCAACTTTTCAGAATTGGCAGCAATGGTCTTTATAATTTCAGAATCTACACATTTAGTCCTTGTCATTAAAACCCTTTTATACCTTTTTGGACTCATTAAACCATTGTGACCCCAGCCAACAAACCATATTGGACCCCCTGTCATTTATCCTTTTTTGACCTCCCCTTTTGTATTATTAAGCCCGGTCAAAACTTTGGTCAAACCTCAACACGCGCCAAAAAAGCACTGTCCCTCCCAACTGCTTCTGCTTCAATCCCTGCAACACTCAACCCCCCTCCTCCAGCTCATTTCTCCACTCACCATTATCACTCCATCAACAACACTCCAAGGTACAATAATTACACCCTCCCCTTACACTCAACTCATCCAACTGTCAAAACTCATTTTTCCCGCCAAAATGAAATGGAGGGCCAAGATGACTCCCAATAATCCATTGGCCAAAAACACATATGGGATTTGCTAAGAGAGAGAGGAGAGGACATATTGGAGCATAAATAGAGAGAGAAGAAGAAATATTGGTAGCTAGCTGGTTTTTATAATTTACTTTAATGTCGTTTTTCAAGAAAATGTTTTAGTTTTAGTTAGAATGTTGTAATTTTAGTCTCCATGTATCACATGTAAGTGAAAACATCACTGTATGTGCTTTTGAGTTTCAATTCAAGTTTTTTACATAAGCTCCAATTTTCAGGTTCACTGTTACAATTTTCAGTTTGAAATTCTTATGTACAAGTGTTAGTAGCTTATTTTTAGGCTCATACAAGCTCACATAAGCTCCTTATAGCTTTTGATGAGCTTACAATTAAGTTTTAAGCATATTTGATATATGGTCAACGAAAGTCAACTGTGTGCATCATTTGGTTCAGAAAGGGTTATAGTGTGATTTGATGATGGATATGGGTTGAATAGTGTAGGTTTAGTGGTCCTTTTGTTGGTTTGCAAGCCATTGTGGCTATGGATTTCTTGTAAGTGCAACTTTCACTTTATATCTAGCTTATAAAAAGTAGGAGTTATCATCTCTGACAGATCTGTTGCAATCTTGTGGTTTGATGTTTTATTAGTTTTATTATAGTGTCTTGAATCTTACTTGATGGTTAGCATAGGCTGACTTTGTGTTTGAGCTTGAGTAGATTGCAAAACTGCCCCTAAAGTAGTGTTTGGATGAGTGCTTAATCTGTGCTAGAGGATAGAATAGTGGATTAGATCAGTAGTTTTAGGCTTGGTATAGATCATTGAGTGCATATCTGTCTTTATTTTGAAGCAAACTGCATTAAAAGTCAAAATTGCTTGTACACTGATCTTGTTTACAAATCTGTTAAAATCAGTTAATCAAATCAATTCATATGGGTTTAAAACTTGATAAACTAGCTTGATAAACTTTCATTTCATCAAATTATATCCTAATCAGTCCAACATTTTCGTTCAAATCTCAAGAAAGTCAAAGTTTCAATCTGTTTTCAAAGTCAAAAATGTGTCAAAAATCCAGTTTTTACAGACCTTGCAGCATCTGCACAGGGTTCAATAAGGCTTGTTAGGGTTTGATTTTTGGTCTATAAGCAGTTTGCTGGGTGGTCTATAAGACCTCATATCTGTTTTTAGCTAGAGCTCTCTGGATAAGCTAGTGCATAAGCTCAAAGTTGAGGCCTGTTCACTGTTTTTGCTTGAAAATTCAGTTAGCTCACATCTTGTTGATCTGCTTATTTGAGGTTAGGAGTAGCTTTATTTAGTTGATGTTAGCTTATTTCAGTAGAATATAGCTTAAGTAGAAGTTTGGTGGCTCAAGTTGCTTGTTTGCTTATTTCTAAGAGCTTATTTCCCCATCAGTTACATTGCAGCCCTCTATTCTCCCAAATAAGCCCATGTTTTCTTATTTTTCATAGATTCTTAATATTATTTTAGAGTTTTCCTGAAATTTTCAGATTTTTCCAAGTTGGTTTGCTATTTTTCTTGATTTTAATTAGTTTTTAAGTATTTTTAATTAGTTTTAAATACAATTAATTAAGAAAAGGTTCAAAAAAATAATTTTTCATTTTTCTTAAGTTAAGATAAATATAAAAAGACAAAAAAAATATTTTTCTAGATTTTTCTTGGTTAAATTTGTATTTTTAAATAATTTAATTAGTTTTTAATAGTATTTAATTCCTAGAAAATCCAAAAATAATCAGAAAAATACAAAAATAGTTTTGAAAATTCTATTTTGATATTTTAGATTTTTCTAAGTCTTAATTTTATTTTTCTAGCTTTATTTCCTAATTTCTTGTATTTTAGATTAATAATTAATAGTTAAAATTAGTTTTAATTAATAATAATTAATTTATTAGTTATAAAAATAATTTTCTTTTTCTATAAATTTTCTTTTATCATTAGGTTTGTAAAAATGTATTTTTCATATTTTTAGGACTTTTATATCTTAGATTTCACTTTTTATTTTGTACGTTTACGTAATTTTTTTTTATTTAAACGTAAGTTTTAAGTTTTAAGTTTTAAACGTTCATCAAATTTAAAAATAGTGATAGCGTTTATTTAATATTTTTAATCTTTTTTAATTTTCTTTAATTTGCATTTAAGCCGTTGTAATTTGTTGGCTTTTTCCTGTAGTTATAATATCACTCAAATCCCTTTTTCGTTCAAATTCCTCGATCACTTTACGTTTGATAATCCATTGCATAGCTCGCTGGGACATAACGACCCGGGGAAACACCATACTCCTCAGATCTTCATTGCATTCGTGCTTAAGCAGTTTTAAGCTGATTACGGATTACGCCATTCACAAGTGGCCGGCTTGAGTGATTTAGCTTGACCTGCTTGGCACGGATCAAATTTTTGGCGCCGCTGCCGGGGAGCTATGCTGATTATCTTCCGTCTAGCAGATTAGTGATTTGGATATTCACTCTTTGTCTATACCATCTGTATGTGTTTATATCTTCTTTTAAAAATCAAAAATCCAAAAAGATTTTCATCCTTTGTTTTTGCAAATTGTTTTCCAAAAATCCCAAAAATATTCATCTTAACCCTCTTACCCTTTTTGATTCTTTATCCCTTTACCCTCTATCCATTTGATTCTATCTTCTTCTATTCTCATGGAATCTCTCGAGGACGAATTCTGGGACGAAGTTGAAAAACTTCAGACTGTATCTCAAATGTCGAGAATTCGTGTTGTTCGTGATGATCCATTCATTCTGCGTAGGGAAATGGAACGAGACACCGGGGTGACAAAGGACCGTGTACTTCCTTTTGATAATGGGAGTGCCAATACGTCCAACCTACGGTTATCCAAAGACGACCCTCAATTGCTCATAAGCCGCCTAGAATTGATTCTAAACTTTCACGATTTATCTTGTTAAAAGCAAACATGCAGAATTCAGTCCGGTGACTAGCAAGAATGACTTGCTTAATCTTCACGTTTCTCAAGAACCAGAACCAGAGACCATAACGGAAGTGGTGGAAATTGCTAGCTCTCATAGCACACCACTTGTCCCACCTTCTGATTTTTCAAAATGTTCTTCGAGACTTGATAGTCATTCGGATCACCATGTTGGTTTTGTTGATTCATTGAATAAACCGATTCCTTTTCATAACTCTCAAATGAAATCGTTTATTCCTTGCGTCGGTTGTGGTGAGCCTCTCTTTGGTTCACCCTGTCGTTGGTGTACTTGTGTACAATGTGGTAATGATATCCATAACGGGAGTTGTTTGTTTTGTGGTTCGAGGAATTCATTTGATTATGATTCTAATCAGAACTCATTTAACGACCCCTCAAACTTTTCCAATTACCCACCACAGCCCGACTTATCATCATATAACCAACATATCTGTTGTGAATTTTGTGGAAGTCCTCACCAAGGATTTGAGTGTCAATCCGGAAACACGTTTGTCTATGAACAGTTTTCCAATGATGCTCAGAACTTTGGTTATAACCAAAATCCATATGATTCACCAGTCCAGACTCAACAGTTTTACTGTTGTGAGTACTGTGGAGGTCCCCATTTCAGCTCTGATTGTCAAATAGGGAATCCAGTTCCTTGTAACAATCATGACTCTTACATGTTTGAAAATTTCCAACCTCCACAGCACTATACGGTTCAAACTCCACCTGAGCCGTTGTCTCAAGAAATCTCCCACGATTTTGAAACCGCAATGAAAACACTTGATGATATGATTAGTAACTTTAAGAATCAAGTAAGTGGTGAAAAGACCATGGGAGAATTGCTAGCCAAAGAGCGAGAAGAGCGAGAGGCCCGCCAATCTAGGGAAGAATTATTAGTCCTAGAGCATGCAGCTCTAAAGCGTTCCCAATTTCTTAAGGCAGCTCTTTATGATGATGACGAGGAGAGTTTTTATCCTTTTAAAGATAATAGTTCTCAACTCCCTCAGTCAGTTGATATCCCAGCAGTTGAGATTTCATCTCAAACAACTGCTATCACACCCGAAGCTCCCACTCACTCTCTGAACATGGGGGACGAGCATCTTGACACTGTTCCTGAAAAGGAATCGGACGAATTCATAAAGTCTAGTGTTGAGAACCTTGTCCTAATCCCGAGAGAGTCACAGGGAACTTTTGACCATATGTGTGATTCTCTTTCCCCTCTTGAGTGTTCACATGATCAATTTGAAACTTTCTCCAATGTTAGCGAAGATTGTGCTTCCTATGGAAACATCGAGTACGTTGAGGCATCACTTCCACAATCTGATGCTGATCCCCTTCTTGAGGAGTTCTCCGGTGAACTCACTCACATCAATCCACTCTTTGATTTCGAAGCCGATCTGGGAGAGACTGAAAGTCTCATCGATAATGATCGTTCACTCACTTCTTATCCTAACAGTCCAATAGAGAATGTTGATCACTTTGTTCCCGAAACATTCAAAGCTACTTTCACCAATCCTCTATTTGAATTCAACTCTGAATTCACTTCAATTTCTGAGAATCCACTCTTTGATACTCAGATTGAGGATAGTGATGAACCCACAATGGAACAAGAGTTCACAACTTCACTTAATGTGAATGATTCTCTTCATGAAGAGTTCTCCGGTGAACTCTCTCATGACATATCTCCTCCGGAACATGATCATTTCTATTTTGATCTTGAGGATGATATTGGCTCGGAGGAAGGTGTACTCTATCGTATGAGTTTGCTTATTGATGATACTACCTTCACCCTTCCTCCCGATATGTCTACATTTGAGGATGAAGAATGGATCCTGATTGTTATCAGAATCTTTCTTCCTTTCCTCAAATATCTTGTGATTACTCTCCATCTTCACTCCTTCGGGAATGAAGACACTATCTTTGACCCCGGCATTTTCATTTATCATTTGTGAGCCGGTTCTATGTATATCTCATCGGTGTGGAACTTTCACGTGCTTCAAATGTTTATCCAAACATCATTGAATGAAAGTCCGATGGAGATTGTCTCTTCCACTTACTTCCCCATGAACAAATGAATTCGGGGTTGAGTCAAGCTAGCGACTCGGTAATCAAAAACAGTAGCTTAACATGGGTTTTCACCCATGGCTTTCACCCTAGTGTGGGGGAGTTACCCCACACATTATATATATATATAAGTTCTCTAAAAAAAAAAAATCATGCTAAATAATGGCCGTAGTATTTCCCTTTCACGTTCTCAGTTTCGGCATAACCGCCGGTACTTTGAATATTGAGGGCAATATTCATTTCTAAGTGTGGGGGGGATTCTCACGAATTTTATCATATAATTATACCAATTCCCCCGTTTTTGGCCAAAATTTTTTGGAGTAAGTGTTTTACACTTTCTCATTTGGTTATCAGTCCGCCTTGTCTAAAAAACTAAAGGATTGGCTAATCCAGGAGCAAACGGCTCTTGGTAAAGATATCTCAAATCCGTTGACGGCTTGCAATTTGCCCAAAATTGTATGGTATTCACTCACCATATCCTAAAAAGTGAAGAGTTGGCTAGCCCGCAAGTTTATGGCTTGTGGTAAAGGCCGTGGAAAAACCATAATTGGTAATCAGCTCACCAAAGATAATATTGATAATTTATCTAAGAGTTGGCTAGTCCAGAGCAAACGGCTTTTGGTAAAGACAAAATCAAATCCGTTGAAAGTCGGTGGTTTGCTCAAAATCACATGGTTATCCGTGTACCATGGTTCTTACTTGAACTGAAACATTTGGCTACTCCAGAAGTAATGGCTTTTGGTAAAGAGATTGAAATCCATTAGTTTTTCTCAAAAGATTGCTAGGGACTAGCAATAGTTTAGTGTGGGGATTGATGAGTGTTTAAATACTCATCATTTTAGTCAATCTGAACGCAAACGTCTAAAAATGCTCGAAATGCATCAAAATACTGAAAATATTCCAAAATTGCATTTTATATGTTTCGGATGCAAAATGTTTAAAATCAGATGAAAAATGAGCTAAGTTTGCATAATTGGCGCCAGTCCCCAAGTTTCTAAAATTGTCAAAAATAGTCCCTGAGTCAAAATTTCAAAAGAAAAATCATCAAAGGTCCCTTTTAAATCATAAGTTGTCAAATTTAGTCCTTTGGTGAAAAATATAAAAAGTTTGAGAAAATTACAAGTTTGGTCCTTCAAGTTTGAAAATTGGCAAAATTGACCCCTGGAAAATTGGGAAATGGCAAGATTGGTCCTTATACTTTTTGAGATTGTCACTTTCAGCCCTTGGATCAACTTTTCAGAATTGGCAGCAATGGTCCTTATAATTTCAGAATCTACACATTTAGTCCTTGTCATTAAAACCCTTTTATACCTTTTTGGACTCATTAAACCATTGTGACCCCAGCCAACAAACCATATTGGACCCCCTGTCATTTATCCTTTTTTGACCTCCCCTTTTGTATTATTAAGCGGTCAAAACTTTGGTCAAACCTCAACAGCGCCAAAAAGCACGTCCCTCCCAATGCTTCTGCCAATCCCCGCAACACTCAACCCCTCCTCCGACTCATTTCTCCACTCACCATTATCACTCCATCAACAACACTCCAAGGTACAATAATTACACCTCCCCACACTCAACTCATCCAACTGTCAAAACTCATTTTTCCGCCTTAAAATGAAATGGAGGGCCAAGATGACTCCCAATAATCCATTGGCCAAAAACACATCTGGGATTTGCTAAGAGAGAGAGGAGAGGACATATTGGAGTATAAATAGAGAGAGAAGAAGAAAGATTGGTAGCTAGCTAGTTTTTATAATTTACTTTAATGTCGTTTTTCAAGAAAATGTTTTAGTTTTAGTTAGAATGTTGTAATTTTAGTCTCCATGTATCACATGTAAGTGAAAACATCATCGTATGTGCTTTTGAGTTTCAATTCAAGTTTTTTACATAAGCTCCAATTTTCAGGTTCACTGTTACAATTTTCAGTTTGAAATTCTTATGTACAAGTGTTAGTAGCTTATTTTTAGGCTCATACAAGCTCACATAAGCTCCTTATAGCTTTTGATGAGCTTACAATTAAGTTTTAAGCATATTTGATATATGGTCAACGAAAGTCAACTGTGTGCATCATTTGGTTCAGAAAGGGTTATAGTGTGATTTGATGATGGATATGGGTTGAATAGTGTAGGTTTAGTGGTCCTTTTGTTGGTTTGCAAGCCATTGTGGCTATGGATTTCTTGTAAGTGCAACTTTCACTTTATATCTAGCTTATAAAAAGTAGGAGTTATCATCTCTGACAGATCTGTTGCAATCTTGTGGTTTGATGTTTTATTAGTTTTATTATAGTGTCTTGAATCTTACTTGATGGTTAGCATAGGCTGACTTTGTGTTTGAGCTTGAGTAGATTGCAAAACTGCCCCTAAAGTAGTGTTTGGATGAGTGCTTAATCTGTGCTAGAGGATAGAATAGTGGATTAGATCAGTAGTTTTAGGCTTGGTATAGATCATTGAGTGCATATCTATCTTTATTTTGCAGCAAACTGCATTAAAAGTCAAAATTGCTTGTACACTGATCTTGTTTACAAATCTGTTAAAATCAGTTAATCAAATCAATTCATATGGGTTTAAAACTTGATAAACTAGCTTGATAAACTTTCATTTCATCAAATTATATCATAATCAGTCCAACATTTGCATTCAAATCTCAAGAAAGTCAAAGTTTCAATCTGTTTTCAAAGTAAAAAATGTGTCAAAAATCCAGTTTTTGCAGACCTTGCAGCATCTGCACAGGGTTCAATAAGGCTTGTTAGGGTTTGATTTTTGGTCTATAAGCAGTTTGCTGGGTGGTCTATAAGACCTCATATCTGTTTTTAGCTAGAGCTCTCTGGATAAGCTAGTGCATAAGCTCAAAGTTGAGGCACATTCCTTTTGTTTTGCTTGAAAATTCAGTTAGCTCACATCTTGTTGATCTGCTTATTTGAGGTTAGGAGTAGCTTTATTTAGTTGATGTTAGCTTATTTCAGTAGAATATAGCTTAAGTAGAAGTTTGGTGGCTCAAGTTGCTTGTTTGCTTATTTCTAAGAGCTTATTTCCCCATCTGTTACATTGCAGCCCTCTATTCTCCCACATAAGCCCATGTTTTCTTATTTTTCATAGATTCTTAATATTATTTTAGAGTTTTCCTGAAATTTTCAGATTTTTCCAAGTTGGTTTGCTATTTTTCTTGATTTTAATTAGTTTTTAAGTATTTTTAATTAGCTTTAAATACAATTAATTAAGAAAAGGTTCAAAAAAATAATTTTTCATTTTTCTTAAGTTAAGATAAATATAAAAAGACAAAAAAAATATTTTTCTAGATTTTTCTTGGTTAAATTTGTATTTTTAAATAATTTAATTAGTTTTTAATAGTATTTAATTCCTAGAAAATCCAAAAATAATCAGAAAAATACAAAAATAGTTTTGAAAATTCTATTTTGATATTTTAGATTTTTCTAAGTCTTAATTTTATTTTTCTAGCTTTATTTCCTAATTTCTTGTATTTTAGATTAATAATTAATAGTTAAAATTAGTTTTAATTAATAATAATTAATTTATTAGTTATAAAAATAATTTTCTTTTTCTATAAATTTTCTTTTATCATTAGGTTTGTAAAAATGTATTTTTCATATTTTTAGGACTTTTATTTCTTAGATTTCACGTTTTATTTTGTGCGTTACGTAATTTTTTTTATTTAAGCGTAAGTTTTAAGTTTTAAGTTTTAAACGTTCATCAAATTTAAAAATAGTGATAGCGTTTATTTAATATTTTTAATCTTTTTTAATTTTCTTTAATTTGCATTTAAGCCGTTGTAATTTGTTGGCTTTTCCTGTAGTTATAATATCACTCAAATCCCTTTTTCGTTCAAATTCCTCGATCACTTTACGTTTGATAATCCATTGCATAGCTCGCTGGGACATAACGACCCGGGGAAACACCATACTCCTCAGATCTTCATTGCATTCGTGCTTAAGCAGTTTTAAGCTGATTACGGTCTGCCATTCACAAGTGGCCGGCTTGAGTGATTTAGCTTGACTGTTTGGCACGGATCAGAATCATACAATGTCAAAACACCCGTACGTAGATGCAGCTCTCCTACCGCCCAGTTCTTGTTAGGTTCATTTATTGGAAATAGTACCTACATCATTTACGACATCAACACAAGGCACCGGATAACTTACAGATGAAGAATCTAGTAAAACCACAATACTATACGTAATTTTATATGGAAAGATATAAACACCTTTTCGACACCAGCCCAAGGCATCGGGTACTTTACACCATTTTCCAAATAGCTTCGTACGAAGTCATTAATGACTTGTGGTGTAAAAAAAGGACCCACCATAGCCCAATCGGCATCTGTTGGTCGGAAATGCCACATCAAATCTACCCATAGGTCTAGGTGTTGTTTATACATTTGGGCACATTATTAAAAACAAGTGGGAAACACAAAGAAACATTTATGGTACAAAACTAACAACTGATTTTATACACACCTCGTCCCTCAGCCATCCATCCTTGTTATCACCCGTTGCCAATAAACACTCCCAAAACCGACGATCAGCAAAAGTGTCTTCATTACCCCATGAGAAAATAAACCTAGTACCATTATTCTCATTCAAAATTTTTTGAATGGAACATGGCACAGTTACCTTTTTCGTTTTTTTCTTCCCCGTTCCAGTTCTCGACAGATTCTGAAATAGAACAAATAACCTCTTTTAGTGAATGTTTGTATTCAAAAGTAAGAGAAATATAAGTTTACACAGTTACATACCTCCAGAAATGGTTCCAAAGTATCATCAAAATCTGGAGCGTTAGGAGGGGATGGGTTTTCACAATTGATCCGTGATGAACGCCTTCTCTTTGGAGTAGTGGTTGGTGGAGTAGTATAGGGTGAGGTGCAATATCTCCCTGGCTTCCTCTTCCGTTTAAGCGAGTTGAAAACTAATCTGATATTTGCAGCCTAAATAACAAAAACGATTCATCTTTTACCAAACAGCTCTACTATCCAACAATTAAATAACTTGAATACTCAACTGAAGTAAAGTGGAAATGTGATATTCTAGTGCATAAAATATTTCTAATCATGACTTAGCATGTGGTGTCTATTTTAAGGACATGTACAACAAATCATGACTGTTTGTTGAGGGCCCTTTCTTATTTTCAAATGTAAATCTTCTTTAAGTTGACTATGTATGTTTTAACTGTTTACATGTGATTTAGCATGTGGTGTCTATTTAATAGTCAAACCATGATCTAATTGTTCAACATATTTGCTCCTATTTATTTTCAGTTTCATAACCATATTTCCATCACATTAATTGAATTATGTCGAGTTCTAAAAGAGTTAGGTTTGAGAAAAATCACGATGAAAGGGAGTGGTCAATAAAGGTAGCAAGAGAGGTAATGTTTCCTGAGATATATGAATTATATGGACCAAATGCTGAAGCTAGTTACCGATTACCAGCTGAAGTGCTAGAAGACCTAAGAAGACAGATATACAGTCACGAACAAGAAGAAGTTATAGAACCAACTGGCGGTGTTAACTTTAAGCAATCACTAATGTTGGGAACCAATCCGCAAGATGAGGGTCCTAGTAGCCGTAACACTAATGTTCGGAAGCAACTAAAAATGAATGAGACCCTAACAGGCAAGTCAACCATATTGCGCAAGTGTAATGATGATCCAAAGAAAAAAGGAAAAAGAATCTAAATGTTATTTCCTAGTTTGTAAAAGTGATGTAGTTGCTAATAATGTCTTTGCTCAAGTTATGTTTGTCATGTCTTAAGGGATTGTACTATTATTATGCATGCATTGTTCGTAACAAATGATAAGATAAATAAATGTACTTTGACAACATCCTGCCCATCCTCATAATCAAGGCAAATCACTTCAACAGGTTGTGTATCAGCCGCTTCCCCAGCCGTTTCATCAACCTCTATATCCACTTTGTCTACTTGTGCAGCCCCTTCCCCAGCTGGATCATAAACGTTTTCTACTTGTGAAGCCCCCTCCTCCATAGCCGGTTTTAACACTTAAAGAGTCCACTGCACAAACCATCCAAACCAGATAGGTGGCCGCCACACAACCATTTCCTTACCCTTCTCCCGGTCAATTTCTTTTTCCGCAACATTCATATCCATCGATTCCTAGAGAAAGATTAAATAAAGGGTATGTGTGTTTTATATTGAAAAAAAAAAGTAAAACAAGGGGAAAAAATAGTATATATATATATATATATGTACGTCAATAGGAATTGGATCAAACCCATCATAAGCAATGTCTGAGAATGCATCATTCAAATTGGGTAAGGCGGCACAATCAAATTTCTTATCCATATGCATAAAATTGTTGGAATGATGAGCATCTTCAAGACTTCCCGATAAAGTAGCTTTCATAACTTGCGTCATAGGTCCGGTAAACTCCTCAGAATCCGTGTAAAACATCTTCTGCTTCTCATCGGATCCTACATTGGTCCTAATGGGGGTGTGTGCATCAGAAGTAGCCAAAGGTTTGTTGGCATCAACACTCTCCACCTGTAAACAAGTGAACGTACTTTGGTCAAAGAGACCATTTTTTACATAATGAAGTCAAAAAAAATTCAAATTACAGCTTGTTACCTTATTCTCACCAACAACATCTTGTGACTTTATTCCTAAAACTTCCTCAATTACCCCAATTCTCTTTTTAATGTTGTGTATCTCACTTAACACCTGTGATACAACAACGTCTCCTACACGTTCTTCAATACTACCAACCCTCGACTTAATTGACACAAGCTCAGCTAGAATGTCATCTTTATCCAACTTATGTAACGCTTTCGCTTTGTCACATTTGTTCCCATCTGGAACCTCAACATTACCGACTACAACATCTTCAAGCTTCACAGGCTCATTCACCTTCAACATTTCACCAAACCCAACAAAAATCTCTTCTTCTTCTTTAGCTTTGTCATTGACCTTCGACGTTTGACCTTCTGGAACAACTTCATCAGCATCACATAAAGGAACATTTAAATCGGCTTCAATTCCACCATGTACATCCACATGGGCCATAGCTTCCTCTTCTTCCACCATTAATTGCTCAGCCAACTCTTCTTTTCTTTCAACAAGTTGCGAATCAAGTCCACGGATGTAGTCCATACTTCGAATGTACCACATACACCTCAGCTCGGCATTTGTTGGTATAATCTTCTGTAATGGTCTAACAGCCTACATAACAAAGGAGCTAACCTGATATGCTAAATGCAATAAAAACATACAACACATAACTAATTTTGGGTTTTTACTTACCGGATCAAATAAAATAATGTAATGCTTTTTTTCAAAGTTTTTTATTTTTGACAATGCTAAACAACGTGGGATCTTCTTTAGGTCTTTGGTCCAATACTGCGAGCTGTTAGGGAATGTCTCCATAATCCAAATCTGTAAAAACAAATACAACGTATTAAGACTTAGTGGTTGTGATTATGGTTGTAGTGGTTAGGATAGCAGTGGGTGTATCTGTAGTAACAGGGGATAGAATTACATAACATGTAGTTGCAGCAGTGGTTTCTTCTGAACTAGCAGTGGATGCAGCGACATTGGCAGTGGCTTGAACCAATCGTTTCTATGTTTTTATGGTGACCGTTTACAAATCGATTTGTAGTGCGAAACCATCAACCATAACATCCTTAAATCTATACCAAGCCTTACAATGCCTAAGGAACAATGACTACGGAACAATGCCTAAGAACAAAGCCAATGCCTAAGGAACAATGCCAATGCCTGAATGACTATTATGCTTATCTATGTTTCTCAAATTTAACATATAACACCTTATTTAGAATAACCATCAGAATATATACAAGCACAAATAATGTATGTTACAAATAAAATCTAACCTTCAACACCCATGTAAATCCATACATAGTGTATGTTTGTTCTTTTTTTAGATCTTTTGGAACGGGCTTCTTTGATTCTGCCTCGAGATGCCTAGGAATAACATTCACCGTTCTTTTATACAGATGAGCCCACATGTCTTCACCCCATGGATACTCATTCCATACACAAAAATCCGCAACATTATTTAGCAAATGGTCAGGAACATTAAACCTTCTTTCCCGACCAATAAATACAAATGTGGCAATCACCAACAAACCAACCCTCACAGCATCTTCATCGGATAAAGAATCCCACCTTTGCCCCGACTTCACCAACGCCAAAAGGTCATCACCCTTAACTTTTTTGTTCTTAATTCTTTTTTTATCGGGAAACAAATGATCAAAAAAAGGACTATCTGTTAACTCTTAACAACATGGTCGTGGTCACTTTCTTTTTTATCTACGGGACCTAAACGAAACCCAGTTAGAAGACTAAATTATTCACGGCCAAAATCAAAAACATTCTCACCTATTACAAAAGTAAGGGGTGGACAACAATCACTCACACTAGACACCTCAACAGCATTTTGATATAAATAATTGTACAAGTGGTGGTCAGGGGAATATTTAGGAAAATCTAACCAAGGGCCAAATATAGTATCTCTAAACAATTTGATTCTATTTACATTCAAAGCAACTTTAATTGTACCAATATGTTCTAGTCTAGATCTCACCGTTAGCTTTGCATCAAACATTTTCGTCGTTGGATTCTTGAGAAGTGGAAGCAGAACGATTGATTGTACGAATATGCGTGGGAAGCACTTGGATTAGGGCTTCGGTTTTACAAATGTAGACAAGCAGAACATTTGATTTGTTTTTCAGTTTCAGTTTGAGAAGGGGAAGGTTTGATCTTCAGTTTCAGTCTGGAGAAGGGGAAGGTTTGAGTTTGAGTGGGAAGCTTTTATGTGTTTGATCTGTGTGTTAGTAGCAAAGAATGTATTTTGTATTTTGTATTTAAGAAAACAGGTGTATTAGGATAATAAAAAATTTTGGTGGAAAAGTATTTGGATTATAAAAGGTGTATTTGTATTTGTATTTATAAAGAGTTGCTCAAAAGTACATATATGTGGGACCAAGTTGCCCAATTTATATGTATTAAAAAAACAAAATAAAAGACTTTACTTTTTGTCTAAAAGACAAAAAGTGTCAGTTGCCCAATAAATTGGGTCAAAGTTGCCCAATATATTACCTATTACATTTGTACTATGATAGTACAAGGTGGGCCCAAATAATTGGGAGAGTTGCCCATGGAAGAGTTGCCCATGGGGCATTAAAGGAAGTGAAAAAAAAAGTGGGGGATTTGGGGTAAATTCGTTGGGCAACTGGGGTAGATAGGGAATTTGCCTTTTCCAATAAGTGAACGTTAATACAGTCAAACAATGTCATCCCAATAATTGTTACATTTATTTACACAATAACTACGTATGTTAATCTATTATTTCAAAGCTTATACTGGCTTTAACCAAAAAAATAAAAAAAATTACTATGGTTATTTGTTTTAGACGACTGCCATATAATCAATAATCGTAGAAAGCGAATGATTTACGAGGCTTCACGAGTCTTGCAGAGTGGTCTGTGAAGTTTAGGGTTTACCTGCCAAGTCATCGTTGAAGATGGCTCACGTGATATTTCTCTCGAACCCATAGTAAGACCAGTGTCTCTGATCTACTATACGATTGGATGTAATGGTGCCTACTTGACTTGTTCTTATTTTTCTCTTTCAATTCGACTTATAGACACACCTTTGATCTAAAGCCGCCTAGAAAAGACATGCTTCTTAAAGGGTTGTGGATCATGCATAGGAATAGGAAATTTAATCCAGATTGGATCGATATTGGTTAAAGGACCCAATTTCTTTTTATATGAATGTGTAATAATCTCTTTGTAATCCTTTTCTAGCTTCTTGCTAACTTGTTAATATATATTGTCGTTAAAGAAAAGATAGTTGAGTTCAACCCCCAATTAACATGTATTTATAACCGATTATTTCCCAATAAGGCAGGGCGGAGACAGGATTTTTAATTAAGGGGGGCCGGACGTGCTTAACGCAAAAAGTCATAATGATAGATAGCGGTTCAAAAATTAATCTCGAAAGGATGTTTTTCTTTGGAGAAACAATAATTATCTAGCTTGAAACAAAGATGATTAATAATAAAATTAAGTTAAAGGAGAACCGTAGACGATTGTGATGGCATTTCAACAGTAAAACTGTAGTCCGTAGAAGTGAAATACGCGTTAAAACTACACTAGCAAACGAGGTTATTATGTGATGTCCACCAAGAAATCCTCGTCGTCATGACTTTACCATCATGGCCAGACATATTATGGGCAGGATCATAATCAAGATTCTTAGCTCTGAATTTGTTTTTCTTTTGGGTTTTTGACTTGACATTGCGAGTCGACTAATACCAGCACGACTATCATTTTGGTTAGCCCGGAGTCGGCGCAGGTGAACCTCCGTAGACACAAGGGGATTAATTTTCTCCCTGTCGAATTCGAACCCTTGACCTCCTATTTGAAATGCTGGTATTCTTACCGCTGAGTCACCCCTTATAATTTCTTAGCTCTGAATTTCGATCTAGATATGCGAGGTATATAAGATAGAACCGATCGAGAGTCTAAACTAAATTAAGAAACCTAACTAAGTTATTATGGAAACTTATTACGCATTGTCATGATATAAATGTTGTTCAGTTAAAGTAATTACAAAAGATAAACTAAGTTATTCAATCACTTTCCATGCTAGTGAAGTGCGATTAAAACGGTTTAACAAAGAAAAACAAATAACAAAGTTTTTTACAAGTAATTTTCAACATTTGAATGAATCAAAGAACAATTAGATTTTTTACGGAATAACAGTTTAAGTTGAATGACAATATTTTTATGATTTCCTCACTTAGCTTAAACATAAACCAAAGTTAGTGTTTAAAAAAGAACTATGCTAACACTCTCAATGTATTCAGAGACTTAGTTCTTATAGATGAGTAAATGTTATTTTAAATGTGTATCACATTAGTTACAAAATATGGCATTTATTCATATGAAACATTCTCTTATATAGGCAGAGATCAAGTTGGATACTCGTGAGTTTAATAGGGGCGTGTCAAGCATCTAACGGAAAAGTAAAGTGCTACCAACTTACATTAAATTGATCGTTCAATAAATCGCCCTATCAAGCCTATTGATTGGTGATCAGAGAATTTGGGTGGGGGGTGGGGTGAATAGTGTATGCCAAGTTGCTAGTAACCTAAAATTAAGAAATACCAAAACATTACGTTAATTGAAGCACAGGGGTGAAACCATGCGAATCACCTCCGGTGTGAGAGTAAGTATGTGATTACGATTATGTGAGTGCTAGGGTATGAAATGATGGTGAAAAGGAATTAGCCAAACCTAAATCATTGTCATCCTATTTATAGTAGAAGAAATTAGGCTTTGGCAAGCATCTACATATAAACCGGAGATCATGGGGGTGTCCCATGGATTTCGGTAACCGCTAGGGATAATGTCCCACGTCCCTTATTTTGGTGGGGAAGCTATGGCTTGGTACTGGAACGTGGGTTAACTTGGTCATGAAGACCCTCTGTGATGATATCTTCGAAGGGTGCACCCCGAAGGGTGTTTACCTTTGATTTATGAATTTCCTTGTGGTATCTATTGTTATGAATGACTTTACGCCAAAAGAGATTTTAAGAGGTCTGCGAAGTTGTTTGGAGTGTAATTTCCGATGTGGGTTTGAAGAGGAACAATGTTGCTAATTCTTCATGACTTTTATTTTCTTCGACTTATTTGGTAAGTGTTTTTCTGTTTATTTTCTCATGAAAGTTCTCGTTTAACATTATCAGATACCTAGATATTTTTCTTAAATATCTAAGTTCAAAATGCTCTTAATATTAAGGAGATAAAGGAGAGTTAGTGAGTTATTGTCACAACTCACTGATTCTATCATATTCTTTTTTATTTCAGGGACTTCACTTAGTGAGTTCCGCCTTAAAAAATGAATAGACTTATACTTTGCCTCTAATTAACTGTGAAGATGACTTTTCGAATATTTATACACAGAGTGCCTAAATTTACATTTAAACTATTTTATATTCAAATCTTTGTTAGAGACTATTAGGCTTTGAATTAGACTTTGAATTTACTCAACAATAAAGTGAAGAAATACCACTCATTTATGAAGTGGTAAGTCATGACTTGTGAGACAAGAAGTTCCTTAAGCGCGTTATCTATTAAAAGAAACCCCGTGTAAGATACTCTTGGCAGCTGGAATACATGCATCAGTTATTTTATATATTTTGTTCTTTCTTAAAATAGACAAATAAGAAAGTAGCTAGCCAACTTGACATGTATAAATAGCACATCATAAACCTCCATTCTCATCATCAATTCATAACCTTCTTATTCACAAAAAAATGGCTCCTATTCGTTTTATGTTATATTTTCTCTTCGTTTTATCCATTTTCCATGTTTGTTTCGCAACTAGAAGGCTAAATGAGTTGGTTCGCGACTCATCTAACTTACTCGAATACCATAATGGTCCTCTCCTAGCCAGAAACATCTCCGTAAATCTTATATGGTATGGAAACTTTAAGCCGTCCCAAAAGGCCATTATCTCCGATTTCATCGCCTCGTTGTCCTCCAAATCATACAATTCGCAAGCCCAACATCTGTCTCAACAAGGTGGAAAATTACCGAGAAATACCACACTAAATTAAACAAGCCCGCTTCACTATATACCCGACTTGGTAAACAAGTCTTTGACTCAAAATACTCTCTTGGGAAGTCATTAACCGATAACCATCTTGTTAAACTTGCCTCAAGAGTTGCATCACCAAATGATGTCAATATAGTTTTGACAGCTAGTGACGTGGCAGTTACAGGTTTTTGCTCTGGCAGATGTGGGATGCACAACTCTGCAGTAGCAAATACCGTAACTGCCCATGGTAAAGGAAAAAATATAAATTTCCATATATTTGGGTTGGCAACTCGGAGACACAATGTCCAGGTCAATGTGCGTGGCCGTTCCACCAGCCAATTTACGGACCACAGGGCCCACCACTCATCGCACCCAACAATTATGTGGGTATGGACGGTATGGTGATTAACTTGGCTAGCTTATTGGCTGGTACGGCCACGAACCCATTTGGAAATGGGTATTATCAAGGGGACGCGAGTGCACCATTAGAGGTTGCATCCGCGTATCCAGGAGTATATGAAAAAGGGGCGTATCCCGGGTACCCGGGGGATTTGCTTGTGGTCTCGACTACGGGTGCAAGTTATAATGCACATGGCACGAACGGGAGAAAGTTTTTGGTTCCTGCAATGTATGATCCTTCTACTTCGAGATGTTTTACTTTGGTTTAGGCAACCTCAAAAATACAATTATATAAAAGAATTACGATATAGTAGTGACTTTACTAGGATAGTAAGAAGAAGATATGTACAATTTATTCATTTATTCATTTCAATTTTATAAGAAATTAAATTACAGCTTTATTTTTGTATACACCCATATTTGTAAGTCTTTATAATGCTTCTATAACACATCACTTACAACCGTTGTAACAAAATCTACTTTTAGTAACAGTGATTCTAGTGACACATAACGTCGGACAATGTCAACACTACAGCATTTAATGACACATTTTGTGAAAAAGAATGTCTTACAAGGCACAAAATTCATCTTTACATTTTTTTCACTATAAATAGATTTTTACTTACGTCACTTTTACCGACACTTTTTAAATGTAGGAGAAACACCCAAAAAAATTTAATGACATCTTATTCTAACTTCTCTGTACATTTCTTTTACTTTTAGCACCCTATTTTGACTTAGTGATACTTTCTTTTGTGTCACCAAATGACAGTTTTTCTTTTTTTTTTTCAGTGCAATTGGTTGTATCTTATGAAGTACTAAGAGCATCTACAATGCATTTAATGCATACTCATTTAATGACTTGTAGTTTTTAGCAGTAGCTTGGAGTTGGCCAAGTCTTCTTTCAAAATTCTTGAAAAGCTATTGTAAAACCTTATCTCACAATGCAAAAAAGCTCTTATAATGACTTGGTAGAATAGTAAAAAGCTTTTGATTGTTTTACCCATTGTGGATGCTCTAAGGCACTAAGCATACGTTTTCATCATAGATTCTCAATATAAAATATTGATTAGAACATAATAATCAAATACAAATAAATGTATTGATTACGAGTGGACACCTTTAAGAAGCTTAAGTTGTAAGGTATTTGGTCACATTCTAAATGAATGTCCTAAGAAACTTGTCTCGGATGTGAAAGCGCCATGGCAAGCTATTCGTGAGGTTCAGATTGGTTTGAAGACTAAGTTCGCGTATCAACCTAAGGCATCAAGAAAACCGAAGGTAACTAGTGATAAAAATGATACTAAGATTCCTTCTACATCGAACTCGTGTAATGTATTAAGCTCTACGGTGAATGTAGAGGAGGGAGAGGGTCGTAATGTTTCTAATCCACAAGAAGAGACACAAATGGATGGAAATGAGAATCTAGATAAACAAGCAAGTAACCATCTCGGCTAAAAGGATTAATGAAGTAAAAAGTTAAATGCTTGATAGAAAGCTTGTGTTATTAGGTGATGCTTAAAAGCCACTAAAACCATGTAGATCAAAGCTTCATATGCAAAAAGAGGCTACTGTGACATTGGTATGTGAACCTAATACTACTATGGAAAAGCAAATGAAAGATTTGGATAGTGATGAAGTCGAGGATATTGATGATGACATGGCTCGATATAAGGCTAACCTGAATTGTGTTGGTAGAGGAGCTAACGAGGCAATTCTCTTTGAGTATGAATAATGATGATTATGATAGATTTTGTTTGAAGACGTCGATGACAACAATAAGACAATTGTACTAAATTAAGCTAAGTGAGGAGCGTCAAATTGATTAAACAATAATCATGGCTCTTTATCAAGTGGTAGGGCATGGCAAGGGACTTGTATCCTAAAACCACCAACTTTTGCTCTCATGCCAAATTATTACTAAACGCGTCAAAGGAAACTCAGAGTTAGATACCGTTTGCAGCTGGAATTTGTACATCAATAGAAAGATAAAAACACGCGTTATTCTACATGCCATGTACAAATAGCACATCATTCATTTTCATTTTCATCATCATCAACTAAGATTCTTTTTTCAATCATATATTTTTCTATTACGAAATGGCTCCCATTCGTTTTCTGCTACATTTTGTCTTCCTGTCATCCATTTTACATGCTTGTTTCGCAATGAGAAGGCTAAATGAGTTGGTTCACGACTCATCTAGCTTACTTGAATACCATAATGGTCCTCTCCTAGCCGGAAACATCTCTGTAAATCTTATATGGTATGGCAACTTTAAGCCGTCCCAAAAGGCCATTATCTCCAATTTCATCACCTCGTTGTCCTCCAAATCATATAATTCGCAAGCCCAACCATCTGTCGGAACATGGTGGAAAATTACCGAGAAATACCACGCTAAATTAAACAAGCCCGCTTCACTATCTACCCGACTTGGTAAACAAGTATTTGACTCGAAATACTCTCTTGGGAAGTCATTAACCGATAGCCACCTTGTTAAACTTGATTCAAAAGTTGCATCACCAAATGCTGTCAATATAGTTTTGACAGCTAATGACGTGGCAGTTACAGGTTTTTGCTCTGGCAGATGTGAGACACACAGCTCTGCTGTAGCAAATACCGTAACTGCCAATGGTAAAGGAAAGAAATATAAATTTCCATATATTTGGGTTGGAAACATAGTCACATAAATTGCTCAATGGCCCACGGTGGTGGAGACACTGTGGTGGTGGGTGACGGTTGTGATGGTGGGTGGCGGCTGAGCAAGAAAGGAGAGGTATATAGCAGCTAGGGTTTTTTTTTAAAAAAAAGTCAAATGAGAATAAACCCTAGTATTATTGTAAATATATGAAAGTTTAAAAAAGATTTCCTAAATTACGACTACAGCCCCTGCAGTTAAAACATTTTTTGTTTCGGGACTACCAGATTTCACACTTTTCAAGCACCAATGATGATTAATTTCACATCCCAAATTCTATTAATATGTTTCTTTATTATTTTCAATTTTAAAGTCATTCATATTTATATGGGAAATTAATATTATTACATATTGGGTACACCGTACCATATAATATGGTACATCGTACCGAAACGATCCAAAATGAGCCTACCCCCTAGCGTATCGAATTTTAGATAGTGGCGATCTGCGTTCCCGATCCTCGTTCACGTACCGGAGCGTACTGCGATCTATGTGACATTGGTTGGAAACTCAGAGACACAATGTCCAGGTCAATGTGTGTGGCCGTTCCACCAGCTAATTTACGGATCACAAGGCCCACCACTCGTCGCACCCAACAATGATCTGGGTATGGACGGTATGGTGATTAACTTGGCTAGCTTATTGGCTGGTACGGCTACGAATCCATTTGGGAATGGGTATTATCAAGGGGACGCGAGTGCGCCATTAGAGGCTGCATCCGCGTGTCCAAGAGTATATGGAAAAGGGGCGTATCCCGGGTACCCAGGGGATTTGTTGGTGGACTCGACTACGCGTTCTAGTTATAATGCACATGGAACGAACGGAAGAAAGTATTTGGTTAATGCTATGTATGATCCATCTACTTCTACATGCTCTACAGGATTGGTATGAGCAACAAGAAAGACCATTGCATACACGAATAAAGATATTAAATGACTTTTCTAGGAATATAGGAAGATATATATCCATAACGTATTCATTCATTCATTCATTCATTTTAGTTTTGTTACATGTGTACACCAATATTATTATTCTTTTTTTGTGCATAAATACCATCCTGAATTAAACTTGTTTAGAGATCACATACATTGGTTAGTTACCGATCCAATTTGGTCACTAGTGAAAGCATGCCTTTATCGTTGACGTCTAATAAAAATTAGGATCAAAAGTGTCCACACATTTTGTCACTTAAATAACTTTGTTGATTAGTAGTACTGCGAATGGAAGAACTTTTTTTTTGGTTAAAGGAGAATTCCCTGAAAAAATATATTATTTCAAAAAACATTTAAATACAACAGATGAGAATGAAGTCTTTTAACTCGGCCCGTTACATAGGCAAAACCAAGCACCCATAATGCTACAAACTTACACACTACATAAGAAAAACAAGTCAATCTTACGAAAACCAAAGAAAGAACAACTACTTCCTAACTCGACTCTTAAGTTGGATATCAAACTGATCACAAAAGACATCCATTTTCCCAGGTGAGTCATTGACCTGATCTTCTTATCCATCAGAAAAATCAAAATCATCAGCTTCTAGCTGCTGACTTCCTCCAGACGAGGACATACACCTAGCCATATCATCATTAGGTTCAAACACTTCATCCTCATCAGACTCATAAAGCTCACAAAACTCAAAACCTCCAAAAGACAAATCATGTTTGCTAGACCAAATACCAGTCTTCTTGGAAAGAGCCTTTATCTTCTTCCGAGCATCGTCAACCAAGTCATTCACATTTTCAAACGCTTCATCATTACTTTCATGATTATGGCCTCTGTTATCCTTCTTATTATTCGTTCCAGATACATTTTCACAATCCAACTTATAACTTCCAATGACTATCATTAGATGTCCCAATAGTATTACCAACATCAAAAATATTATCTTCATTCATTAAAATATTAAAGGAATAGCTTAAGGACAAAAGATTAATATCGTCTTGTTGTCGTGCCTTGCTTCGATAAGAAGGTTGTTTTGCCGTCTCATTATTATTATGCGAAGTTGAGGCCTTAGACGAAGATGGGTCCATTTGCTCCTTAGAATTCGATGTAGAGGCAATACTCTTCCCTTTTGTCGGTTTAGTAACAAGGTGGTAGGAGTAGGTCGACTTATGTGTATTCAACCAAATCTCATCAATATGTTTAGCTTTAGACAGTTGTTTAGCTTTCTAATTTTTATTTGTAACCTCAACAAATCCGTCATCATCGACAACCTTTTACTCCATAACCTTAACCTTCTTTGGACATCGATCCTTAATGTGATAAAAAAATCTTGCAAGCTCCACATCAAGGAGGTTGCCACTCGTATTCAACCCTTATAGATTTCAAAGAATGTCCCAACCCATTTTGATATGGGATAGCCACAAGCCCACAATCACAAATTTTATAAGGGGGGAATTGCATATATGTCCCTCCAAAGCCCTAAAATTTCATATATATCCAACAAAAAATTATAATTGCATATATATCCTTCCAAAGCCTTAAAATTGTCATATATATTCAACCAAAACTCATAATTGCATATATTTTTTTTCAAAGCCTTAAAATTGTCATATATATCCAAATGATTATTTTAATAGAAAATGTCTAATAATTATAATTGATATGTAAAATGACGAATTTTTTATTTATTTATTTATTTTTTTTTTTACAATTATAAAATATATTTTTATCGGTTTGAATTTTATTATGTCATTTGATCTATATATATAGGAGTTTACGTTTAGATACGATGGATGGTACAGTTGATATTTTTATTCAAGATTCGTCGAGAACGAACACGGTTGAGTCGCAGAACATGGTTGCTCTTTCTTTCATTAAAAAATGGTTTAAGGATATTTTGTAATTGTTAAAATAACAATAATAAATAAATAAAAAATAATAATTTAATAAGTATAAGGGTATAATCGTTATTTTATATATCAAAAAGATATTTTGTAATTGTAAAAAATATTATAATCGTCATTTTATATATCAGTTATAATTATTAGATATTTTTTTCTATTAAAATGATTATTTGGATATATATGACAATTTTAATGTTTTGGAAGGATATATATGCAATTATGAGTTTTTGTTGGATATATATGACAATTTTAAGGCTTTGAAAGGATATATATGCAATTATGAGTGTATAAAGAAAAACACTTTCAAGATGAAACAAGTGTATAAAACATTTCATTTGCAAAAATAATTGTTTTGATTTAAATAGTATGTTCTCCTTAAGACCCCTACAAAGCACAAAGAGATAATAAATGAACAAATACATATATAGGTATGGATCCAGTGGGAAAAAAAACTTATAATGAGAAGGATGAGAAATATTTATAATCACATATTTGAGATGCGTCGACCTGAATTAGATGCATCTCTATTCATTTAGATGTATCACAATTAGTTTCAAAAGTAAACTTGAAGTGTAAACGATGCAGAGTCGTACTTGCAACAAATTTGACCCGTATAGGATGAAAATACATAGAACTTTCCTAACTTGCTAAAATGCATCTAATATATGTATATGCATCTGAATTTTAGCTACAAAATATATTATGGTACATCTAAAAGATTATAGATGAATCTAATTCAAGTCGATGCATCTCAAATGTGTGATTATAATTATTTCTCATCATTCTCATTTTAAGACTTCTTATTATTTAATACTAAGTCATACATATATATCCCTAACATAATCAATACATTTTCCATATGTACACACTTATTTTCACATCTTAGATCAAAGTGGAACATGCTTAAGTAGATGGGCCATACACAGCCGAAACTAAGTACTTCCTTCTATTTGCCCCATAAGCACCTGCGGCGAGTCCACCAACAAATCCCCGGGTACGTGGGGTATACCCCTTTTACATATACCCGGGGGGCATGCAGACATGGTGCACTAGCATCCCTTAGATAATATTCATTCCCAAAAGGGTTTGTAGTCGTACCATCGAATAAGCTAGCCAAATTAATCACCAAACCGTTTAAACTAGGGATGGCAAAAGCACCCGAAACCGATGGGGAAAACTGAAACCCGAACCGGTTGGGTCAGGTTCGGGGGCGGGTTCGCGGGTTTGGATACGGGTTCGGGTATATATATTCTTTTCTTTTCGGGTACGGGTACGGGTTCTAATAATATCCGCCCGTTTACCCGTACCCGTATCCGTATCCGTATCCGTATCCGTATATCCGTTTTTTTGCTAATTTACATAAAGTCCTAATAAGTTTTTAGCTCTTAACCTTGTACTTTTTTTTTCTACTCTACTTTTACAAACTATTAAATAAACACTTACGCTTGACGCTTTAATTCTCACACACATGACACATTAACTCTTTAATCTAGAAACATTACGAATATTGAATTTCTTTAAATTCTAAAAACTTTGAATATATTAGTGTTTTGGTTTTTTTTTTTTAGGTTGAGTTGTACAACGATGATTTTAATTGGGGATAACCGATACTCGCGGGGGAAACCGATAACCCGATGGATATTATGAAAGGGTACGGGTACGGGTTCACAAAAAACCCGCCCCGAACCCGACCCGTTGCCATCCCTAGTTTAAACCCACATCATTGTGGGTGCGATTAATGGTTCACCTTGTGGCTCGTATATAGGTTGTTGGAATGACGATGCACATTGACCGAGACATTGTGTCTTCGAGTTTCCAACCCAAATATATGGAAATTTATATTTCTTTCCTTTACTATTCGCAGTTATGAAATTTGTTACATCAGAGTTGTGTGTCCCACATCTGCGAGAGCAAAAACCCGTAGTTGCCACATCATTACCTGTTGAAACTATACATACCTGATAGAGCGCCTTTTTCTTACGCGTTTATTTATCCATCTAAGGTTAAGGAATGTCTCATCCCATCCGATGGACTGTTTTGTTATAGCATATTACTGCAATCATAGTTGGAGTTTGTCATGCTCCATCAGCAACATCAATATTTGCACCTTCCTCGATCAAAAGTTACTACTTTGATTCACTATGTACTTGTCGTATGATGCAAAGGGTGTTGCTAAACCTGTATTGTGTGAACACCAAATGTTTATCATTCAAAGAAAATATTAAATCTTATTTTCAAGGATCAAAGTACAATGCGCCTAAATATTAATTCATAGTAGGAGTTAGTCATACTCTATGAGCCAAATCTCTATTGGCCAATGTTTGCTACTGATACACGTGTACTAAACTTCTAATGTATATATAAGTTAAGTCATTCTCGCTTTCAAATTGCTTCATGTATAAAAATATTTCATGCTCTTAATCAGTTGCAATATAATAAGCAATCCAAAACAGTTCCCTCATGTCTTCCTTCAATTGATCAAGGGTGTATATTCTTCACTATACGTGTTAATTATATAATTAGCATAAAAAAAACAATAAAAAAAACAACAACGGAGTATATCAATACAATTAAAACTTACCTAAAGTATTGTGTTGACATCATAGAATCCGTGGGATTTGAAGAACAATTGTTCTTGGTTTCCATGTTTATGTTCGGCTTAGGGAAAGTGAGAGGATGGGAATATGATTACGCATAGAATGAAAGTTGTTGCTAAAGTGAATAAGTTTTAAATTCGAGATCCTACCAACATGCGGTGTTATATAGCTTAAACCTTTTGAGCGTTTATCCATTTCAACCCTTTCGACTAATTTCCATTTTTCTTATGAGAAAATTTCACGATTTTACCAATTTAACCCGTTAAAGGGTATACATAAACCCGCATTGAGCCATTCATATATTGTTTCGGTCTATCAGTGTAACCTAAAACCAGTTATAAACATATACATTGTAGACAATACGATGCTTAAAAACCTTTGAGTAAGAATAATCTCATGTATCTTTCAACCAAATATGAAGCAATGTGAAGATGATATTACAAAGGAAATATACAAACTAAATCACTAATTTCCCACAAAATAGCAGAAATATCATATATATATATATATATATATATATATATATATATATATATATATATATATAGATTTGTGTTGTTATGGTGAACACTTTAAAATGAGTTATAATAGGAGCCAATAGAATTACGACACATGTACATTAGATGATAAATAAAATTAAAATTTTAAGTATAATAAAAAGGGAATTGATATTTCCACGGAACTTTTTACTAAGAACACAGAAACTTATGATGAATAGACTATAATACCCTCAACATCATTCCACCAATCTTTTAGTCGTTAATGAACCTGTTTGTTGACCTCCAAAAGTAAAATTCCACCAGAATGCTTGCAAAAGATTTGTGAAGCACGCACAAACTTTATGTCCATATCAACTCTCATCATTGGTTCCTTTGGTCTCCCACATAACTCGTCAATTTCATGTGTGAGTCATACCGATATTTTCGTGGTTGTTAGTTTTTCCTGAGATTGAATGGATATTGAAAGGTAATGATCACAAATCTCTCACCAGCGTCGGCGACTCGGCACACATCATCAGCCATTAGTAAACCTCACTATTTTATTTGTTTTCATGTTTGACGAGAACAAAAAACTTGGGTAAGAACCGGAGTAAAACACCGGGTTATCTATAAGAATTTGCGGAAGGTGTACAACATTATGGCCACTAGTAAACCTCACTATTTTATTTGTTTTCATGTTTGACGAGTGTCCACCTTTTACGGTGGTGGTGGTGGTGATGGTGATGGTGATGGTGATGGCAGTGTGTTTACAATGAGTGCACAGAGTGTGTTTAAAAAGGGTATTATTGAGAATTCATTATATTTTCATCTCTCATAAATCTGTCCACACATACCTAGGTTAAAACCCTTGTTAGATTTATTCTTTATCTCTCTCTCTCTCTCCCTAAAAATTACTCTCAAGATCTCAATAAAAAGTAAAAAAAAAAAAAAAAAAAAAAAAAAAAAATCCCATTCAGATCCATCAATTAAATCCGAACAAACAATAAGAGACTTTTTTACATTTTCGGCGAGGGATTTCTAGCCAGCCGCCTTTACCGGCGACGACAAAAATCACGAAGCTTTCTGATCGAGTTTGTTGTTGGTGTATCACTTTTCCGTCTTTATGGGTTTTGAATGGTTTTCATATCGGAATTGAATATGGTTTAAAAATCATCGCGTATTCGATCTACATCAACCGGTGATTCGAACTGATGATCGATCTTAAAAAAGAAAAACAAACATAAGGAAGTTTCGATTTTGATTTTCTGGGGTAGAACCCTAGTCGTGACCTCTACATAACGGTAGTATTTTTTCACTGTGATATATGTTTTTCACGGTGACCTCTAATAGGTTATATATAAATATTTTTGATGCTTAGTTGGTCCCAGTGATGTTTTGTGTGTGTTTTTGTTATCTGTATCAGTTGGTACCTGTCATTTTCCTATGTCTATTAGTGGGTTATCTGTATAATTATCACTGTTAATTGTGTGTTTTTTCTAGGTATAGTGCATCGAAAAGTATGTTATGTACAACAGAGGAACAACAAAGTATGTTGTGTTCAAAGGTGAAACATGTAGTTATTTTATTTGTTAACTGACTTAACTTATGGTTGATTACACTAAATTGCATATAAACCCATCATAAACTCATCATGATATCGAACGTGGGTGTCTACTTAAAATTTAAAACTAAGTGTGTAATTATAAATGTATCATGAAACTAAGTGAGTCATTATAACTGTATAATGTATATTTCAATTAGTTAGGATAGTATATATAGAATTAAGTCAATGTACTGTAAGTTTCCTTATGTAACGTACGTTGCCTTGCAAGGCAAGTTATTAGCTTATTAGGGATCTTTTTTTGAGTCGGTTAGGATTGCAAGCCCATCATCTCTATAAATAAAACTTAATCGTTCTGTTAGACTTGTTGTAGTATTTTTATTCGTTTTGTTTCTTCCTTCCTAAATGGGGTACGTTTGAAGTTCGTGGTCTTCGACGTTAGAGCAGGTTTTCTCCGGAAGACGTTGCAGGTGTCAAGAGGAACAAAAGGACCTGTCTTTTTTTTTTTTTTTTCTACTGACTACGTTACAAGTTGACAAAGGGTTTTAAAACAATTTAAAACAAGTATTCTTGTGGTTCAAGTTTAAGGTTGAGGTTCTTGGGTTTTCAAGGTGTCGACTTTGGTACTTGTTTGGATAGAGGGTTTAGGGTTCTCTAATATATTTGATTTGCAAGAAGGGTTTTTTTAGCAACAACGGGTATATTGCACACGGCTTGTTATGCTTGTCAAACAGCTTGACAAGGTTTTTAGCAAGGTAAAAGAAGAATGGCTAGTTCTATAACTATGTTTATTTGGGAAGAACGAACTTCGGGTTTTAAACAATATGTAACGATTCAAAAAACCTTAATTTTCATCTTTATTAAAAAAAAAACATTAGGTTAGTTGTTATACAATAAAATGATGCAACTTACTTCTATGTGTTAGGATTTGATTTGGCTGTAAGTGTTAGGAGTATTAGTTTCGATTTACGGAATTGAATAGAATACGAAACGAGCAACTATGGTGAGTTTTAAGTTAGGGTATATTTTGCGTGCTGCATTCGTGTTTAGCGTTTGAGATATAAAGCTTTTTTGGCTGTAGCATTTTGGATTTTATTTAAACGTTAATTTTACAAATATTGGAAGATAGTGAGCTTTTCGAGTAAGAGTGTTTAAACAAAGTTTAAAAGTTCGCCACTAGTTGATATAGTTGCTTCAAAATGCTTCTAAACTTTTGGTGCGAAACACACCCTAATTAAGTTAATGTTTTTATAACAAGCAGCATAGAAGGAATACCTTTACTTGTGTTCTGCGAAAATGTGATATATTAGCAATCGATGAAGTTTAGTGCAGCGTGGCAGTGCTATACAACAATAAAAGAAGAACGCGATTTGTCGAATTAGTAGTTTCCACTTGCCTGATATTCGTATAGTTACATTTTCTTGGCATAGTATCATTCGGTTTGTACAATTTTTTTTTTTAATATTATCGTTTGTTCTGCAGCTTTTGTCAAATTAGTAACGAGATGGCAGAGACAGATAGTGGTAAGAGCTTTAATAAGAGGGACCAGCTATTAGAAACGGAACATGAAGTAAGAAAATGGTGGGATGAGTCTCATGTTTTCGAGTGTGATGCTAAGGATCAACCCCCCAAAGTTGGTGAAAAGTTCTTCGGGACCTTTCCATTTCCATATATGAACGGGTACTTGCATGTGGGTCATGCATTCTCCCTCTCCAAGGTTATGTTTGCTGCAGCTTACCATCGTTTAAGAGGGGCAAATGTTCTTTTACCCTTTGGTTTTCACTGCACCGGTATGCCTATCAAAGCAGCAGCAGACAAACTTCGAAGGGAGATAGAAAAATATGGCAATCCACCTTGTTTTCCGTCAATAGAGGAGACAGAGATCACAATCAGTGACACAAACCCTACAACTAACGAAACAAGCAACCCGGAAAGATTCAAGGGCAAAAAGTCGAAGGCTGCTGCAAAAACTGGTAGGGGAACCTACCAGTGGGAGATAATGAGGGGTTACGGCTTAACAGACGAAGAAATAGCAACTTTTCAGGATCCGGTCCAATGGTTAAGGTTTTTTCCTCCATTGGCTGTGGAAGATCTGAAGGCTTTTGGACTTGGAGCGGATTTTAGAAGATCATTTATCACAACAGACATTAATCCATTTTTCGATAAATTTGTGCGTTGGCAGATGAGGAAACTGAAAGAATATGGAAAGATTGTTAAAGATTTACGTTACACGATCTATTCTCCTTTAGATGGGCAGCCATGTGCTGATCATGATCGTGCATCAGGTGAAGGTGTTATTCCACAAGAGTATACACTTATCAAAATGGAAGTAGTCCCGCCTTTTCCTGATAAATTTGCATTAATTTTAGAAGGAAAGAAAGTTTTCTTAGCTGCCGCTACTCTTAGGCCTGAGACAATGTATGGTCAAACAAATGCGTGGGTATTGCCAGATGGCAGATACGGTGCTTTTGAGATTAATGAATCGGAGGTTTTTGTTTTGACTGAACGCGCTGCTCGTAATTTGGCTTATCAAGGTATGTCACGTGTTCCTGAAAAGCCCACGTGTCTTGTGGAATTGAGTGGTCGAGATCTTATAGGGCTACCCCTCCGATCACCACTTTCGTTTAATGAAATTATATATTGTCTTCCAATGCTTTCGGTTCTCACTGACAAGGGTACTGGGATTGTTACCAGTGTTCCCAGTGATTCCCCTGATGATTTCATGGCACTGCAGGTATTAATCGTATTTGAACATGAGATTTTTGCTCTGTATATCCTTTAACTTGGCACAACAATAATTTGATTTGGTTTTTGTTAAAATTCTTATACCACCAAAATGTTATTGCAGGATTTGAAATCAAAGGCTCCATTGAGGGCTAAGTTTGGCGTGAAAGATGAATGGGTATTACCTTTTGAGGTCATCCCGATCATCAAACACCCAGAATTTGGCGATAAATCAGCAGAAAAAATATGCACTGACATGAAGATAAAGAGCCAAAATGAGAGAGAGAAGCTTGACGCAGCTAAAAAGGTTATATACAAAGGCGGTTTCTATGAAGGAACAATGATCGCTGGTAAACATGCCCGGGCACGTGTTCAAGATGCTAAAAGCTTGATTAGAGCCGAACTTTTGGAACTTAAAAGAGCTGTTGTATACAGTGAACCAGAAACGAAAGTCATGTCAAGATCAGGTGATGAGTGTGTTGTTGCTTTAACAGATCAATGGTATCTCACTTATGGTGAATCTAGTTGGAAAAAATCCGCTGAAGAATGCGTACAAAAAATGAATTTGTATTCTGTTGAGGCTAAAGCCAGGTTCGTGCATACACTGAGGTGGCTTAAGCCGTGGGCATGCTCCAGAAGTTTTGGCCTTGGGACTCGTATTCCATGGGACGAGGAGTTTTTAGTGGAGTCGTTATCCGATTCTACGATATATATGGCTTATTATACAGTCTGTCATCTGTTACAGAACGGTGAATTATTTGGTGCAGATACTTCTTCTGTGAAACCGGAACACTTAATGGATGATGTTTGGGATTATTTGTTTCTCGAGGGACGGGAACCAAAACATTCGGATATTTCTTTGGATCTTCTTAAAAAGATGAGGAAGGAGTTCGAGTATTGGTACCCAGTCGATCTCCGTGTTTCTGGTAAGGATCTTATACAAAACCATCTCGCGTTTTGTATCTATAACCATACAGCTATATTTCCCAAAAAACATTGGCCTCGTGGGTTTAGATGCAACGGCCATATCATGTTGAATTCTGAGAAAATGTCAAAGTCGACCGGGAATTTTAGGACGTTAAAGCAAGCTATTGAGGAGTTCTCAGCTGACGCTGTGAGATTCGCTCTTGCTGATGCGGGTGATAGTATAGATGATGCTAACTTTGCGTTCGAAACCGCTAATGCTGCGATTTTGCAGTTGACTAAAGAAAGGACATGGATGGAAGAAGTTCTTGCTGCTGAGTCATCTTTAAGAGTTGGCCCCCCTTCTACTTATGCGGACCGTGTATTTGCTAATGAAATGAACTTTGCTATTGAAATGACAGAGAAGAACTACGGAGATTGTATGTTCCGTAAAGCTCTTAAATCTGGGTTCCACGATCTTCAGGCAGCTAGAGATGAATATAGGGTTTTTTGTGGGTCAAGTGGCATGAATCGTGATCTTTTGTGGCGGTTTATGGATATCCAAACCCGTCTTATTGCTCCTATTTGCCCTCATTATTCTGAGTATGTGTGGAGGAAGGTTTTGAACAAAGAAGGGTTCGTCATCAAAGCTGGATGGCCTGAAGCTGAGAACCCAGATTTAAACCTTCAAAAGGCTAATAGATACCTGCAGGATTCTATAACCAATTTCAGGTTCACCACAACTTCCTTTTATTATGTTTGCATATCTGTTACTATCGACCTAGCATGTTCTTATCGGGTTAGATATGTTCATCTGTTGATTCGTAGTTATTTGATTCAAATCTGATTATTACTTTCAGGAAGCTTCTTACGAAGCAGTCTTCTGGTGGTTCAAAGAAAGGCAGCAATAATAAAGTAACTACTCAGAGCAAACCGCCTGTCTGTCTAGTTTATGTAAACGAAGAGTATGACGGGTGGAAAAAGGACTGCTTGAACATCTTACGTGACAAATTTGACAGTGCAAACAGCAAGTTTGCTCCAGACAAAGAGATACTACAAGCACTGCAGGAGAGTGCCATCGGTCAGGAAGGAGACTTTAAAAAAACGCAGAAGCTATGCATACCTTTCTTAATGTTTAAAAAGGATGAAGTCGTGGAACTTGGGGTTCAAGCATTGGATCTAAAACTGCCATTTGGGGAAATTGAGGTTCTTAAAGAGAATTTAGAGCTAATTAAGAGACAAACAGGCCTTGAACATTTGGAAATTTTGTCGGCTGCTGATCCGGATGCTGCTATTAAGGCGGGTCGTTATGCTTCTTTGTTAAAGCAGTCACCACCATCACCAGGGTCACCTACCTCTATTTTCTTTACCGAGGAAGGTATGTACTATTTGTTTTGTGTTTTGTTATTGTGACCTGACCAAAATTCACCTAGTTGTTACTTGATAGTAATCAGATAGTCCGATCGTATATCTGTATCAATCAGATCATCTTTGTTGAGTTAAGGTGGCTTCTCACAATTCCAAGTGTATATCTGTATGTTGATAAAATTGTTAGAAACTTTGTATGTGATTAGTTGATCTTAATGTTAGATGCAATTGAAGGCCTGTATAAGTAACGTGATCACGTTAGCTATTAATTCTCTAGTTTTATTTTGGTGGACCATTTTTTTATTGTATCAATGGACGATCTTGTTAGTATTGCTCGCTAGGGGAAATATTGACCAATCAGGTTACCAAGTCATTTTTAGTTTAGGTTGAAACGGGCCAGTTTGGGTGGAAACGAACCTGTTTGGGTCAATCCGCAAAACTTTCATGTCTGTCTTTTTTAGAGAGTAATGGTTTAGCTTTAAAAAATAGGCTTTTCATCAACTTTCAACATTTTTCATTTGACCAAATCACAAAAACATAAATTTTCAACAATTTTTCCAAAAAATTAGACTTCAGGAAAACTTATAAAAGGTTTTTTTTTTTTTTTTTTTTTTTTTTTTTTTAATTTATTTATTTATTTATTTATTTTAATATAGTGGAACTGATATCTGATGTTTGTACTTAGATTTGGCTTTAAAAACTACACGAAGAGAATGGAAGTGATCGATATTCTGCTGGCTGGTGACTCAGGTAATTGCCCGCTGTCATGTTTTGCAATTTTACTTGTCGGTTTTTATCTTTGTGGAGATGAAATTTCGATTGTTTCATATTTAAATCGACATTCAATGGGCGTGTTTTCTATACCAAAGCTTCTTTTGATACCTTATTATGACATAGAATACTGTTTTGCTGATCTATCTCAAAACTATATTTCTAATATATTACATGAAATTTTCCCCTATTTTGTGACAAAGATCTAAAATTACATGTTTACCGGCCATGGTTATAAACTCATAAATTACATTTGGGATATTTGCTTTTGGCCATAAAGGTTGCCTTATATTGCCATCATCTTTACACTTCCATCCAAACCTAATGCAGCCTATGCATTGCAGCTTGTTGACTATGATATTGCTAATAATCTAATATAACAGTTTACGCAAGTTTTTGGTATACAAGTTTTCTTATCAGTCCATTGTATTCTTACCAAATGACAGTATTGAAATTTTTATATTTCAACAATATATGCCAATTCAAAACATGGGTATTAATTGTTTTCGAGATGGAAATAGTTTTGATTATTTATTCTCCTTATCTTGACGGTGGTAGGAAACTTAACAATGATACAAGTTGATGGTAGGAAAGCTGATCAATTATTCTCATCATTTGCAGGTGTACCAGAGATACATAATGAAGTATGACATGCATGCAGCTAGAGGAAAAAAGCCTAATCTTCCGTTCATTTTGCATAGATTTTAGCTGTTTTTTTCTTAGTACTGTTCACAAGGTTCTGAGTAGAAGTGAAATACTGAAAAATGCTAGTATATGGAGTCGAACATAGATATGTTGATTCATTTTGTTATGGAAACGAAACTTTTATGCTATTTTTAGCTTATCATGTGGTCAGTTCTACTTTTTGGATCTAGTTCTATGCATGCTTCTCGTTTTGGTATGTATTTTGGTTTGTGTTTTCCTTCATTTGTTTAAATATTTTCTTGCTTTCTAGTTAAGAAAACTATTGTAATGTACGAGTAAAAAACGAATTTTGTTGACAGAGACGAATATGATCTGTAATCGAAGCTCAGTATGGTGCTTTGTTTTGACTTTTGATAGGGGTTCACTTTCTTTTCTAACTATTGGAAGCCTGTTGTTATGCACATATGTTAGGGGGTGTTTGTATCTACGTTTTATATGTCTAGAAACCCCAAAGATATTCTAGTCTCTTTGTTTCATTTTGCAAACAAGTTGAGAGGCAATAATTCTCGTGAGCTAATGTCATTCAAGGAGGCGTTTGATATGTTTAGTAAAGGTGTAATACCAAGGCTCTGTCAGCTACTGGATCAAGAGCTATAAGATATGCTCAACAAGTAGAATGGTTAAGGCAAGATGTGGCACTGGCCAATGATAAAGGTTTGTTACGGTATATATTTGTAATTTGTATGCGACCCAATCCTACACGAGTGCTAGGTGTTTCATGCGTAGCTTGATAATTTGTTCGTGTATCATGCAGTTTAATACGGAATGTAATGGATGAAATAGTAAAACCGCATCAGGTCTACCTTATTCAGGTATTTTCAACTAACTTATATATATTTCATTCTTTTTAACATGAATTTTAGCTTTACATGTTTGAAAGATTACCAATATACTGCTGCGAGTGGTATGAAATGAAAAGCACTACCCACTCAACCATGTTTGTATGGTTAGGCATGCTTTATGATGGCGTGTGATTGTAGTATGACCTGTAATGTAACTTTATTGCTTTTGGTCCAACCCAATATCTCACTTGGAGATGTTGTATGACCGGGAATGAACTTCGTACACGAGGACACCATAGAAGTACACACTGGTATCATAACCTGTGGCTTTATAAATGTTTCGCAAAAATTTTGCAAAATACCCTAAAGAGGATGAATTTGAAAGTATGGTACCCACAAAAGCAAAAAATTTTGTTCGCTACCCACAAGAGAAAATAGTGTCAAGTATAATATTTTATTTATTTATTTATTTTTTTTTATTTATTTTTATTTTTTTATTTTTATCATTTGCCCTAAATTATATTTCAAAAAGGTTAGTTTGGATAGAGTTAAAGTGATGTTCGTTATGTTGCAACAAACCTGATTGTGATTGTGTGCTAAGAAGCGTTTTTTTTTTTTTTTTTTTTTTTTCAAGTTCTAAGATGAGCGTTATTCCAATATTAGTGTTGAGCTTATCTTTTGATCAGAAACTATCAAGCACCCCAACATAATGCACTTATGTAACTAGTCGAGCCTTTTGGCTCTGTTATATGCTTCCTAACTGGTGTTCTTATGACCACGCATACAAAATTTGATGGTTTCGTATGTCTATATTGTAGAGAGCATTCGCTTTATGGACTATTAAATGCTATAGTGGATATGGAGCTTAAAGGTACGCATCAGTTATATTCTTTGTTAATTATAGTTACGTCTTAATTCTAAAAGCTATCATGTATGCTGCTTATTTTAAAGTGGTCCTCTATATTCATGAATTTCAGCTATTTTTTATATACTACTACTATATATTTAAAATCAAAATTAATACAGTAGCTCAGTAGAATTTATGCGCCATTTATATGATAGGTCGAGTTGCTTCAAAATTATCCAATTTCTCTACAAAATGAGGAAAATTGTTTCAGAAGCAAATAGTTACCAACCACTTTGATAGCTCCTGAACAAGTTTATCCACATTTATTTAGAGCTCACTGAATTATTTCAGAGGACCATCCCAACTTTTTGTTGATACAGCAAGTAATTTTGTACAATCATTAAGTAAAATTCTATTGTGCTGACTTTGAGCTGCACAACTTACATTGGTAACATTCAATTGGAGAAACCGAGGTGAGGACCATACTATTTTTAATTGGGTGCCTGGAACTCTTAAATTCTTGATAATTATTTAATATCAGTTAAGTTATAAGGTTAAAGCTTTTGGAAAATGCAAATATGTTTCGTTTCTAACGGGTCAAAAGGGTAAATCTTTGTAAATTATGGCTACTAAAATTAGCTTAGGTTAGGTTAATATCTGCCGATTTTTTTTATTATTTGAATAATATCAGCGAAGCACTTTCAGTACGAACATATAGACACTCCTTTAAATCCTTTTAATACATACTATTGAGTTGGACTAAGAGACACGGGTCAGAAATCATACAAGTGTGCCTACACTTAATAAAATCTCTAAAATTGATGTATTTCAAAAGTTAGACTGTCGTTCTAGCAATGTCGTTATATTATATTGCCAATAGGTGAAGTGGATAGAAGTTTAGAGTTAGACGGGAAAAAACTTAAAACTGTTAAGCAGGCTAAACATCATCTGTAGTGTATTAGTGAGTTTACAACCTCCCAATTTGCTCTATAAAATATGTGTCGGCATTGTATTAATAATACCATATGTAAAAATAAAAAAAAACCAATTTCTGTTAGAACCTGAACCATCAGCCAAGATGAATAGCTTGCGTGTCTTACTATCCATGATATAAACTAATCGGTAAGTGGAAATGTATATTGACAGGAAGCAAGATTTCCGCAGCTTCGAACTTTCAATACAGAACAAAGAACAAAGTTGAAAAACCCCCACTAAACCTAAATACGTAACATAATAAAACTTGTTTCGGAGAAGAATATTCTTTCATTCTGATCGATCGTTCTTGTGGAGGAACAGGTAACTTTATATGATGCCATTTTCCAATTTTCTTATGTTTAAATTCAATTATTATAATGGTGTATTGAATACTATTCATAACAGGTAACTGTACGTTGTTTTGACTTACATATATATAAAATTTGCTTGCTGCTAGTGGCTGTCTCTCACAACCTAAATTGAAGTTTTCTGTATGCTGTAACCAGTGGTATATGTATGTGCTGATTCTCATATATAGTAACTTATTAATATTACGTTAGTGAGGCACAATAGATAGTTACTCTTGTATGATTTAAAATAAACACATGCATGCATGGTAGGTTCTTCCATTCTCGATTCTATTTGCTATATATGCCACTTGATTCCTGCCTGTTTTAAACCTTGATTTTCATCTTTATACATTATACTATATACTAATAGTATAATTATTCAACGGTTTTATTTATTCCCCTTAAGCAAATGTTGAGTTCGTTTTAATTAAGTTGGGTTATGTTTAACGTTTGGGATATAAAGATTGTTCTTGGATTTTTATTTAAACGTTGTTAAAGCTTTTCGATTACTAGTGTTTGAACAAAGTTTAAAAGCTCCCTGCCAAACAAGCATATCTAAACTTTTGCTGCACACCCTAACTTAGTTAATGTTTTTACAACAAGCAGCAGCATACAATACAGGTATACGTTTAATTACTTGTGTTCTCCGAGAATGTGATATATATATTAGTAATTGATCTAGTTTTAACAAACGTTAAATTTTTCATATATTTGTTATTGTTATATGAAATATAAACTTCACTTATTGTGTTTTGGAGTACTGGGGTTAACCTCGTCTACAACAACTTAACGCTTGCATGCTAGATGAAATTCAATACTTCTAATGTGCATATATAGGGCCAATTTGGACTAAGATGTTATTTACACTTCCTGATCTTGGTATATATAGTTACATTTTCATGGCATTCAGTTTGTACAAAAATAAAAAATTTAATATTATCGTTCCTTCTATCTGCAGCTTTTGTCATATTAATTAGTAACGACATGGATAGTGGTAGCAGGTTTAAGAGGAGGGACCAGCTTTTAGAAATGGAACATGAAGTAAGAAAATGGTGGGACGAGGCTCATGTTTTCGAGTGTGATGCTAAGGATCAGCCCCCCAAAGTCGGTGAAAAGTTTTTCGGGAGCTTTCCATTTCCATACATGAACGGGCACTTGCATGTGGGCCATGCATTCTCCCTCTCGAAGCTTGAGTTTGCCTCAGCTTACAACCGTTTAAGAGGGGCAAATGTTCTTTTAGCCTTTGGTTTTCACTGCACCGGTATGCCTATCAAAGCTTCAGCAGACAAACTTCGAAGGAGATAAAAAATTTGGCAATCCACCTTGTTTTCCGTTGTCAATACAGGAGACTGACACCAACCCTACACCTGACGAAACAAGAAACTTCAAGAGCAAAAAGTCAAAGGCTGCTGCAAAAACTGGCAGGGAAACCTACCAGTGGGAGATAATGAAGGCTTACGGCTTAGCAGACGCAGAGATCGCAACTTTTCAGGATCCGGTCCAATGGTTAAGGTTTTTTCCTCCGTTGGCTGTGGAAGATCTTAAGGCTTTTGGACTTGGAGCGGATTGGAGAAGATCATTTATCACAACCGACATTAATCCGTTTTTTGATAAATTCGTGCGTTGGCAGATGAGGAAACTGAAAGAATACGGAAAGATTGTTAAAGATTTACGTTACACGATCTTTTCCCCTTTAGACAGTCAGCCATGTGCTGATCATGATCGTGCATCAGGCGAAGGTGTTATGCCGCAAGAGTATACACTTATCAAAATGGAAGTGGTCCCACCTTTTACCGGTAAATTTGCAATTTTTGAAGGAAAGAAAAACAAAGTTTCCTTAGCTGCCGCTACTCTTAGGCCTGAGACAATGTATGGTCAGACAAATGCGTGGGTATTGCCAGATGGAAAATACGTGCTTTTGAGATTAACAAATCGGATGTTTTTGTTTTGACTGAACGTGCTGCTCGTAATTTGGCTTATCAACGTTTGTCACTTGTTCCTGAAAAGCCGACGTGTCTTGTGGAATTGACTGGTCGTGATCTTATAGGGCTACCCCTCCGATCACCACTTTCGTTTAACGAAATTATATATTGTCTTCCAATGCTTTCGGTTCTCACCGACCAGGGTACTGGGATTGTTACCAGCGTTCCCAGTGATTCCCCTGATGATTTCATCGCACTGCAGGATTTGAAATCAAAGGATCGATTCAGGGATAAGTTTGGCGTGTTAGATGAGTGGGTATTACCTTTTGAGGTCATCCCGATCATCAACCACCCAGAATTTGGTGATAAATCAGCAGAAAAAATATGCACCGACATGAAGATAAAGAGCCAAAATGAGAGAGACAAGCTAGCTTGACGCAGCTAAAAAGGCAATATACAAAGGCGGTTTCTATCAAGGAACAATGATCGCTGGTGAACATGCCGGGACCCGTGTTCAAGATGCTAAAAGCTTGATCCGAGCCAAACTTTTGGTAGATAAGCTAGCTGTTGTATACAGTGAACCCGAAAAGAAAGTCATGTCAAGATCAGGTGACGAGTGTGTTGTTGCTTTAACCGATCAATGGTATCTCACATACGGTGAATCTAGCTGGAAAGAATCCGCTCAAGAATGCTTAGAAAAAATGAATGTGTGTTCTAATGAGACCAGACGCCAGTTGAATCGTACACTGAAGTGTCTTAACCCATGGGCATGCTCCAGAAGCTTTGGCCTCGGGACCCCTATTCCATGGGACGAGGACTTTTTAGTGGAGTCGCTGTCTGATTCTACCATTTACATGGCGTATTATACAGTCTGTCATTTATTACAGAACGGTGAATTATCTGGTGCGGATACTTCTTGTGTGAAACCGGAACAGTTAACCGATGACGTTTGGGATTATTTGTTACTTGATGGACCAGAACCGAAACATTCGGATATTTCTTTGGATCTTCTTAAAAAGATGAGGAAGATACCCGCTCGATCTCCGTGTTTCTGGTAAGGATCTTATACAAAACCATCTCACGTTTTGTATCTATAACCATACAGCTATATTTCCCGAAAAACATTGGCCTCGTGGGTTTAGATGCAACGGCCATATCATGTTGAATTCTGAGAAAATGTCAAAGTCGACCGGGAATTTTAGGACGTTAAAGCAAGCTATTGAGGAGTTCTCAGCTGACGCTGTGAGATTCGCTCTTGCTGATGCGGGTGATGGTATGGATGATGCTAATTTTGTGTTCAAAACCGCTAATGATGCGATTTTGCGTTTGACTAAAGAAAGGACATGGATGGAAGAAGTTCTCGCTGCTGATCAGTCGTCTTTAAGAGCTGGACCGCCTTGTACTTATGCAGACCGTGTATTTGCTAATGAAATGAACTTTGCTATTAAAACTACGGAAAAGAACTACGGCGACTTTATGTTCCGTGAAGCTCTTAAATCCGGGTTCTACGATCTTCAGGCAGCTAGAGATGAATATAGGGTTTTTTGTGGATCGAGTGGCATGAATCGTGATCTTTTGTGGCGGTTTATGGATATTCAGACCCGTCTTATTGCTCCTATTTGCCCGCATTATTCCGAGTACGTGTGGAGGAAGATTTTGAACAAGCAAGGGTTCGTCATCAAAGCTGGATGGCCTGAAGCCGAGAACCCAGATTTAACCCTTCAAAAGGCTAATAGATACCTGCAGGACTCTATAACCAATTTCAGAAAGCTTCATACAAAGCAGTCTTGTGGTGGTGGTTCGAAGAAAGGCGGCAAACCGACGATCGGTCTAGTTTATGTAAATGAAGAGTACGACGGGTGGACAAAAGAGTGCTTGAATGTATTACGTGAGAAATTCGACAGTGCAAACCTCAAGTTTGCTCCCGAAAAAGAGATACTAGAAGCGCTGCAGGAGAGTGGTATCGGTCAGGAAGGAGACTTTAAAATATGCATGCCGTTCTTAAGTTTTAAAAAGGATGAAGCCAAGCAACTTGGGGAGCCAAGCAAACTGCCGTTTGGGGTCCAAGCATTGGATCTTAAAGAGAATATGGAGCTAATTAAGAGACAAATAGGGCTTGAACATGTGGAAGTTTTGTCAGCTGCTGATCCCGATGGTGCTATCAAGGCGGGTCGCTATGCTTGTTTGTTAAAGCAGTCACCACCATCACCAGGGTCACCTACCTCTATTTTCTTGACCAAATAATGCAGCGGCGGAGCCGGGAATTCAAGTTAAAGAGGGCCGAATTTTTTTTTTCCGTTTGCCACATCGCGACAACAACTTTTGCATGTCATATTAATAAAAGATGGATAAATGACAAAGATCCTATAAATTCTAAATGGAAGAATCTTATCAAATTTGTGAAATCAATTTTTCATAACGTTGTTCTAGTTATTTCACTATTCATTAACACCTTTTTTATTTTATTTTTGAAAAAAGATAGAAAGCTAGGCTTCAATTCCATAAGAACTCAATTATTATTAGTCATATACTTGTTAACCATGAAAGTCATAAATCATAAACCAACTACAAACCGTTTGAAACTTTATTTGGCTATCAGTATTTCATTCCTTGTTTCAAGAGTAAACATATGTAAACTTAATAATTGTCGTTTTGTTATATGAGTCATTTTTTAAAAAGTTATCACATATGGGCCATCGACATTAAAAAGACAACTTAATGAAATTTGAGCATACCATGAAAGAAGACAACTTAATGGTACAATATTAATCAAAAAGTGATGAAACAACAGTAAATAGTTAAAAGTAAATTAAATGATTTCTCATTTTTCTATGCATAAAGTTCCAAATTCACTTTATAAATTCAATCCATGTGACTATTAAACCAATCAGATCTTCATCTTCCTTTTGACGTCTCCCTCTCGTTTTTCTTCTTCTTTTCCGTCAACTAAAACTTTTTCCGGCAAAATCTTTTTATCACAAGTTTTGTTTCTCTTTATTTGTTATCATTCTTCCTAATTTAAGCATCGTTTTATCATAAAACATCAGATTCGTCGCATATCGCTTCGCTTGATGCCATGCGATTTTTCCAACCTTAATTAAACTTTTCCAAAAGCTCTTGTTTTCAAGCTTGTATGGTAGCTTAAAGTTGGGTACTTATAACTGTTTTGTTGTTTGGATCTTAGACTGAGTATAGTGCTTAATAGCTTATTCTGTGATCTTATCTGGATTTCATCAGTTTCTTTTAGTCATTTTAAGTGAGTTTCATCTTAGTTTGTAGTTTGGTAGCTTTTAGTACATTTTTGCTTATTCTAAGTGCTTATTTCATAAGCAGTTTCGTCCCAAAACGCTTATTAAGTCTTCACTAGTTGTTTTTCTTATTTTACCTAGATTTAGAATATTATTTAGGAATTTTCTGCAAAATTTTCACATTTTTCCAAGTCTATTTACTATTTTTCTAGAATAAAAGTCATTTTTAAATAGTTTTTAACTCAAGAAAATCAGAAAAAGGTCACAAAAATATAAATTTAATTTTATTAGGTTTGGAAAAATCGACATATAAAGTATTTTTCCAAGTTAATTTAGTATTTTCTAGGCATTTTATTAGTTTTAAATTCAAAATAACTAGAGAAAAAGTCAGAAAAATATAATTTAAGTTTTAAAAGTCATTTTTAGTTTATTTAGATTTTTTGAAAATAGTTTTGTAATTTTATTGTGAATTTTCATATTTTCTTGCTTTTTAAATCAATTTTAAAAATACAAAAATAGTTTTTAATTCAAATAAAATTAAAAATAGTTTTAGATTACATTTTTAGCTTTAGAAAAGTATTAGTTCAGTTTTAAAGGTTAATTTGGATTAGCTTGCATTTTAGAATGCGTTTAGTAAAATTCGTAATTTACATTTTTAGTTAAATTTGCATAATTAGTTGTAATTTCTTGTTTGCACATTAGATTTTGTTACTTTATTTACTTTTCATTATTTATTCCTTGGCCCGTAGTTTAGAAATCACTAAAATCCCTTTTAAACATTCAAATCCCGAATAACGCGACGTGAGCTTTTAACTCCATTCATCCTTCGGTAGGAACGATCCGGGGATTCAAGCCTAATACGTTTGAGTTTCCCAAAATAAAGTATACAAAAGTGTAAACTAATAATTGCCATACTAATTTAGGTCGCGTGTTGGTGCCGCAAACTTTAGCTACTTGGGTTTTCGTTCAGATGAATTATTTCTGAGGTGAGTACGTAGCCCCACTTTGCAAACTTGGGGTGAGAACCATGGTTGCTTTTAATGGACCATTTAAGCAATGGTTTTGTTTGAAAAACTATTACGTGCTAGCCTAAGTACTGTATCCCAAATTCATGCCCATACTCATGTACGGTTAATTCTCGTTGGGAAGCACGAGTGATATAATTGGATCTATTGAGGGTGACACCTCGGTCCGTGTTGAGATAGATAAGGGAAACGGACGTATACCATGTCGAATTACAAGTGTTACGGGGATAGAACACTAGTCGGGCCTTATTATTATTTCATGAACTCATTTAATGCACACTGTCGTAGATTCGGTAACATGGAACTTAGTGCAGCGTGTTAGACTTTCGCATAACATTATGCGCATTATAATGTTAACTTGTAAAGTTATTGGTCCAACTTTAATGCACCAGCTTTTAGTTGATTTTTTAGCATGTTTTATCATGTGTTTAAATTGTTGGTGTATGATGATGCAAGGCAGCGCTTGGCAGGGGCATAGGCACACTTTTGGAGTGTACACATAACAGGTCTACAAAATTACAAATTTTATCTTCGGCTTATAATAAAAGCCTTAGCCTCAGCCCCAACCCATTGCGCCAAACATACCCATCCAAATAAAGTACCGAAAATAACACGCACGCACTCACTCACTCACTCACTCCCTCTTGTTGTTAGAACACAAATACCACCGACCGCCTTACATTTAAATACCTCCAATTTACCGCCAATTTCGTTTCAGTTCAAACCTAACTAACTTCACACACACACACACACACTCACACACACACACATCAACGATTCAATCATCAATTTCATCTTCGTGTAGGTACAATTTCATCATTATCATCTAACTTAACAGAACTGTTAATCCGATTCATAACCTAGTTTTCAGATTCAATTTTGACCGTGTGAACCCTAGTTTTTGGTACTTTTACTCTAATTTGTATAATTTGATGATTTTGCAGCTATTTTGTGGTTGATCGTGTCTCGTCGAGCTCAATTTCGCTTTGCCGTGAAATCGATAGGTATTTTCGAAACCTAGTTAATGATTTGTTACTTTTAGTTTTCGCTTACATTTACTCAATTATGCTTGTTTTATGTTTTCATGTGATTGTGATCCGATCGTATTTCTGAGCTCAATTTCGCTTTGCCGTGAAATCGATAGGTATTTTCGATTACTTCTTATTTTTTTTTATTTTTTATTTTTTTTTTATGCCTAGTTTTCGTCGTTTTTCTAGTTATCTATTATTATGATATAGACAAGAGAGTGAAGAAACAGTGTGAAACGACCGACTTGTAGTTAGGAGGAAGCTTCAACTAGTTAGTATTGCTAACCACTCAGGTTGCGTATAGTTTTAGCATATAGACAAATCTATTTCGTGTTTTACAATTTCCTTCTTGTCTAACTTTTGTTCGTCTCTTATATCACATGTTTATACTCTAGTTAACTTTAGTTAGGAAGCTTGTTGTTAACACTACTTAGCTGACTTTCTATAGCTTTAGCATATAGCCACATCGCTAGGTATAATTTCACCCTAATAGTCCTCGTGATCGAGTGGAAAATCATATTTCTGTTTTCTGTAGACAAGTGTGAACACTCAGACTCTATATATAAATTTAGCACATATTCAAAATCGGTTGTTGTGAGTTTTTTTTTTTTCTCTTCATAACTTAGAGCACTTATCTTACTTTTGTTACTTTGTAAATCAGTTAGTCAAACTTCATAAACTCATAACAACTTTTCCCGCTCATTTTCTTTTCTCCTTTCTTCTCCATTGAACTTCTCATTTTTGCCATGCTAATATTTATAATGTCTCTGTGCGGATGGCCTAATAAGGAAACATGTATGTATATACAAGTAGTAGTGATTGTGGATTCATAATAGGCCGTCCCAGGAGGATATTAATTAGGCTATCTTATAATTGTCATCTTAATTGATGCAGATAGTATGTTTGTGTTTGACGACTTTTGGTGGTATAATCCTGGGCGGATTCGAAAAGCTGACGTGTTTGAGACAGGTAATAATGTTTTTAATCTCTGTTAGGATAGGTTTTAGATTAATACTATAATTTTTATCTGGTGGCTGAATAGAATTCCATTGGTGAGGATTCCATAATGCTGAAAGTTTGAGCAATAAAGGTAATAATGAATGTTGTTAATCTGTTAATTAATTTGGCCTTCTTTTCTTCCAGGGGTGGCGGACTTTGTTGAATTTAATGGCGTACGGCTATGGCGCGACGAACTTGAGCAAATCTCAAGACTATATAATGGAAGTTTATATAATGGAAATTTGATGAAATATTTCAAAAGATTCGTGTTATGCTTCCGCCTATCTTCTCTTTATCCTCAAATCTATCCAGAAGATTTCGTTCTTAAAATGAGCCGCTTGTTGCCATCTCTTCAAATTCAGCCGTATTTTAATGCAAAGACCAAAAAGAGATATAGGAGAGATCGTGTCATCGCTATCTACCTTTTGGAGCAATGTCTAGAAACTTACTGGACCCGAATCAGCGATAAGGCAAAGAAAAAACTTAAAGACTGTGTAGTCTCTATATTCACAACTGAAGAAATAGTTTGTTTCCAAGTTTATGAAGCTGCGTATGAGTTTATGCAGAGCGTGTCACTCACTGAGAATTCACAGATTTGGATTTCACTCGAAGAAATGCTAAAAGACCCATCCAAACCAGCAGTGCAGCTATTTGGGTTGCGCTTCTTGCAGATTAGACCCATTGAGGAAAAGGAGGAGTTGTTTCAGAAGTTTTTTCAGGATGTTAAACGTGTTGAGGTCGGATTACTGGATGGCCCTCCAGAGCTCAGATTGGCTATCCTCCAAACAGCAGTGAACTACATCAAGTTCATGGATACTGAGTTGGCACCTAAGCTGCTTGAATCAGTATATCACAACTTTACCAACAAAGCAGATTGGGAAGCCAAGTTATCTGTGGCTTTATTTGAAGACCTCGTGACCCGGGAAGCTGATTCTAGTAACAATGTTTTCTGCTCAAAACCCTTTCTGGAGGCAACTGTTAACTTCATCTTTCCCCTTGCAAAGTCAAAACTAGTTCATCACAGAGTCATGCGAAGGTGGGGCTACAACATGATTAAGCTGATAGTCGTCATTTCGCTAGATGCCAACGATCCTTATTTCTTCAATGAGGTGATGGAATGGTGCCATAATATGATGATCTATTATGATGGTGAGCTCACGTGGGAAATGAGTCCGACTTTGAGCCCAACCACTGGGCATGAATCTGATTATGATATGGGAAGGCGCTATGCATACGGGCTGATTCAGCATCTTCATCAAGCGAGACCCTCTTTCTTTGGTCGAATTGAAAAGTATCTTCTCGACAAGGTTGAGAAGTGGATAGTGCTTAGTTCATACAGGGATCAGCACGCTGCTGTTGAAACTTGTGCAATGATGAAACCGAGGGTATATCCTATCGGTCCCTTTTAACTCTTATTAACACGTAGATAAGTTGCTTAAACAGAAGCTGAAAGTATGTGTTTTTCTTTTATAGTTGACGAGGGTAGAGTGCCCCAAATCGTGCACGACGTGCCCTATTGCACGCAGGCTTTCGGTTATAATCAAAGCTTTAGAGTCCAAGAAGAGCAGGGTGCAGTGGGCTGGAGCAAGTTATCTCAGGGATCTACTCAAGCTAATCGGTTCAGACCACAACATGAAAGAAGATTTAAGGACTCTGTTGTCAAATCTGAGGGAAACCTCTCAATTGGATGATGTTAAAGTGAGTAAATTTGTACAATTTCTATTTTTAATGTTGGCGCTTTTGAAAAAAGTTATATACATAAAGGAAAATGCTCTTTGACTGCTGTTGCAGGGATGTGCTCTGGAAGCTCTGGAAGCTCTTGATGTGTAGTAAAAAGGTATGTAACAGTAGCTGCTTATTTTTAACACGAGCTTACAACTGCACTTGAGTATGTACTTGTTTGAGTCGTTGTTTATAAAAACCATAACCCTAACTTTTCACACAAGAATCTATCTTTGACACTAGTTACCAAAAATGCCTTTTATTTGCGGGTGTTCAAGTAAGTGTGATCATTTTGTTGCAGCAAAAAAGAAAACATCTTGTCTGTCAATGAAATAGAATATTTTACTACTACTTGTCTTGACTTTAAAGTAAGTCACTTGGTAGTATTCTCTTCTAGCATATGCATTCTGGGTAATTATCCTGCCCTGCACAACCCCATTGTCAGTTTTAGGCTTAATTTTGCTCATTTAACGCGTTAGAGCCTGGTTTCCATGTAAATAGATAGAAATTTTGCCTGCCACATATTTGCAAAAACGAACAGTCGTAGTAGTGTGGTTAAGCTTACGCCTAGGCTTGATTTCAAATTGTAGCATACTCGTCGAGTCATAAGAATATTGACTGTTCAAAAAATAGTTATCAAGCCATCACTAGAATGTCTTTTAATTAAGAAAAAGTTTCTTCAAGGGCTGTAGTGTCATCGACATCCAACAAGATTTGTTACAGTTTTCAAAAATGTCTTCACTGTGTGGAATGCTGGTTTAGAGTACTTTTGGTGTATATTTTTGATTGGCAAAAGTAATATATTTCATTTTATCTAACATGTACACATGTATAGTGGAGTAGTAGTATATATGCTCTGTTTTTAAGCTTGTCATGCATGTGTAAAGTAGTGCTGCGCGTTATATAAACTACTGTAGTTGGGATAAATTTATAATACTGCTGCTATCATTCTAGTACGTACAGTAGTATTAATTATATTGGGGGGATGGACGGGTTGGGTATAGGGTCTAATTAGTCAGGCCTGGCCTGTTGCAGACGAAACAGTTTCCATTCCAGGTATTGAGCTGACTTGTAAATTTTCATATTTTCAGGTATGAGAGTAGAGAGAACCAACTCAAAGCAACTTGCTTTGGTTGGTACGGTTCTGTAAATGAAGAGTTTGAGTGACCATGCTTTTGGTTGGTACGGTTCTGTAAATGAAGAGTTTGAGTGACCATGCTTTTTGTTGTTATCGATAAAATACGTCTTATAGTTTGCAAATTAAATGCTCCTCCTTTTAAACTACGTACATATTATGATGTGGAAGGAGATAATAAGTACTTCCGACTTGTAACTACGTGCTGATTGGCACTCTATTGTCTTCTTATACGCATAACAGGATATGATGCAACTTGAGAAATGTTTCATGTCTTCGCATCTTTCTTCTTCTTCTTCTTCTTCTTAGTACATGTTTTTAGCAGAGATTTGCACTAACGTTTGAACTAAAGGTTCGTCTTGTCTGTGTTCACACTTACATGAGCTGCCGCCTTAGCTAGGAGCCTAGTCTTGTTCACACTTACTGAGTGTGCATCTAATGATACACTACTTGTAGGATTTGAATCTCACATAGCTTAACCGCCTTGTTGTCCCAAATTGGTACCACAAATATGCATGGTCCATTGCTGTCAAATTTCAATCATCTAAAATCTCATGAACATACATGACAACAATTTTGTGGGAGAAGAGGATGGATTCATCGAAAAAGTCGAAATGTGGCTCGACCAATGTGACAATTGCAAAGACTAGTACAATAACACATGACAATTCTATATATAACAACATTCATATAGATTTCGTTATCTTGGAAATAGTTTATGAAAGGTTACAATATGAAAAGTAATATATGACTATGAAATTATGATTAAACTTGTGCCCAACTTTGTAGTTTTTTTTAAAACCGAGGTCGAAAACTACGGTTCAGTTACATATCAATCAAGCATCATTATTGTTATATGCATCATTCATAGATTTCACATAAATTTTAACTAGGGGTGTTCATGGGTTGGTAATATCCGAATAAACCGAAAACCGAAACTGAACCGAACCGAAAATAACCGAACCGAACTCGTAACCGAACCGAAATTAAATAAATATATATATATATATTTTTTATATATTTATATCTAAAAAATATATTAAAACTCTTTTATAATATATAAATAATATTTTTAAGCTTGAAAATTATTTTTTTTTCAAAAAATATATATAAATAAATGAATAAATTATTAAATTTAGGTAATTCGGGTTATTCGGTTCGGTTTTCGGTTATTGGGGGTTCGGTTTTCGGTTCAGTTTAGTTAAATTTGAATTCGGTTCGGTTCGGTTCTCGATTATACCCAGAAAAAAAATTAACCAAACAAACCGAACCGAAAAAACCGAACAAACCGATAACCGAACCGATAAACACCCCTAATTTTAACAGCTTTTTAGAGATGGATGAAGATTGGGTTTGGGCTAACAAAAGTCGAAAGACATTGGGTCAATTTGCAAACAGCTGAAATTGGGCAATTTTTCACATTGATTTAGCAAATATCGGTTAATGAAATTCAAATTGCCTTTCAAAGTTTGCAATCAACATTTATTTATTTATTTATTTATTTTGAACAGCGACAATAAACATTTCATGCTCAAAAGTAGTAAGCTCCATTTGTATGTCTAAGTGTCAATAAAAAAAGGCAAATAATTGAAAAAAGTATCGTACTTGTCACAATTTCTTTTTGTGGGTGGCGAACAATTTTTTTTGCTTTTGTGGGTAATTTTCTTTTAAATTTATCCATTTTTGGACATTTTTTCCCCTCTTAGCTAATAGAAATTTTTTTTCTCAAAGGGCAAAAATGTCACATATTAACTTAAAAAGGATAATTTGAAATAAGAGTATCCACAAAAGAAAAAAAATTTGTTCGCTACCCACAAAAAGAAATGATGGCAAGTATGATACTTTTTTCAATCATTTGGCCTAAAAAAAAAAGAAGAGAGAAGAAAAAAAATGATCAATCCATAAATCACCATGATGAATGTTATAGGCATATATTTAGGTTGATCTATAAAATAGAAGGATGATTAATCGCCGCTAGGTGCTAATCAGCCATCAACATTTTTTATTTATGTAAATCAGTCAAACAAATAGGTCCCGTGATCCGCGGTGGTCAAACTTGCTGGACAATACTCAACGTAAACTTGTTTTAATCACTGATAGTCGTTGTTTATATCTATTAGTACTAGTTGTATTTTAAGAAAAATATTTTCGGGAACACACAAAACTCGCCGGAAATACCCAAAACTAGCCAGAAATGCCAATCCGGTTAATCACGCCTAGACCGATTACAAGCTACAAGACATAAAAACTTGGTATCCTAACTAAATTCAAAATGATATGAACATTAGCATCAATTTTCTTTTTCCTCTCATTAGGAGTAAATTGCAAAAATCGTCCTCGTGGTTTAGCTAAATTGCAGATTTCGTCCGTACTGTTCATTAAATGCAAAAACAATCCGTTGACTGCACTGTTACGCGCGCTTTTGGTCCTTTTACTTAACTGCCGTTAAATGGACTCCGTTAGTAGTTACACTTTAGCCCTTTTGACTAATCACCGTTGCAACACACATCCTTCAAACCACAAGGACGATTTTTGCAATTTTTTATTCAAATTTAAAAAAAAAATAAAATAAAATAAAAAAAATCCTACGTTTTTTTTTTAGTTTTTCTTTTAATATGTTTTTCAAAAATGTTTTTTATATAAAAATGTTTTATATAAAAACGTTTTATAAAAAAGTTTTTATAAAAAACGTTTTTATATAAAGCTTTTTTATATAAAAATATTAAAAAAGTTTTTTATATAAAAATGTTTCATATAAAACAACATTTTTATGTAAAAACTTTTTTATATAAAAAACATTTTCACAGAAAAGTTACTTGACGATAAAAATTATTCAAAAAAATGGAACAAAACGGATAAAAACGGACAAAAACGTAATTTTTTCCCCGTTTTTATCCATTTCGTTTATTTTTGTCCATTTCATCCGATTTTGTTTTTCTTACGATTTTGTTTGTTTTTATCCGTTTTGGTTTGTTTTGTCTGTTTTTCTTACGGCTGTTTATATATATAAAAGTGTTTTATATAAAAACGTTTTATAAAAAAGGTTTTATATAAAATTGTTGTTTTATATGAAACGTTTTTATATAAAAATGTTTTTCACATTGATTGAACATTAGCATCATAAAAACTTTGTATCCTAACTCTATTCAAGATGATATATCAATTTTCTTTTTCTTCTCGTTAGAATATCATAAGATTCCCTATATTTCAACTTTTGTAACAATCATGTTAGAATAGTCATTTGTTGGTTCCTGCTTATTCTTCATATAAAGGACAAGGAGTTGCAAAGAATGTTTCTCACACGTACACTTATATTCTTTTTGCATCGTATAGGCACATCATTAAAGATATGTCATTTCCCTGCAAACTCACAGAAAACATGTGCAAAACTAGTTCTACAAGCTTGTCAAACTTACATTTCTTTAATACAAGAAATAATTGGAGTAAATGGCTAAACACAATGCTAGTGTAGGATTGGGTTGTTGTTATCACAGGCACAGCCATAAAATTAAAAATACCGTACCACAAAAAGAAAGAAAAATAGAAATACTAGGTGGTGTTTGCTTTAGCTGAGAGACATGAGGGCCCGCCTTTATTGCAGCATCTGGATCGTAGTGGACAAAATTTCGACATGTTGAAGCCCTAGTCGCGTCTTTATCAAGTCTAAATTCTGTTGAAGAAGCTCGACTTCACAAAAAGACAGCTTCAGCTCCAAAGCTTCAACTCCATGCGTCCTGACTTTTGATCTTTTTTGAGCCTTAAGAATGGCATGCATAGCTTCAACTCCTGGCCCGTCTGTTGCAATGCTTCTAGTATCTCCTGGTCTGGAGCAAACATGTTGTTTTGAGCGTCAAATTTGTCACGCAAGATGTTCAAACACTCTCTTTTCCATCCTTCATATTGTTTGCTCACAAATACCAGGCCCGTCATTGGTTTGTTGTGATTGCCACCTTTCTTGTAGCTGCCAATAAGCTTCCTGAAAGTGTGTGCGTGTGTTGTTAACACTAGGATAAATAAATAATCTAGATTTTGGATAAAGTGATGATGAATCAAATAACATATTTATATTATTAACAAGTAGGGTTGGATCAGTTGGAAAACCCCTTGCCTCTCTACCGAGAGGTCAGGGGTTCGATCCTCACTCCCTACAAAAGGCCGGAGGTCCTTTCTACCTTTGGTAGAACTGGAAGCAGCCTCTCTACCTTAGGTAGGGGTAAGGCTGTCTACATCTTAACCTCCCCATACACCGGAAACGGTATTGGGTACCCATAACCCGTGGAAGACGGAATTGGGCGTTACTTTACTTTTTTTTTTAGTTGCAGGTTAAGGACTTGCTAAACACTTACCTAGGCTAGTATATTAGTATTACATAGAAAGAAAAATGTCCAGTAATTACGACGAGAGCTGATAAAACCCCCCAAAATTGGACAAAAGAAGTTTGATTACCATGAGTTTTGAAACACACTTTTAACTACCACCAGAAACCAAGCTGTCGCAATTTGTGTCAATTACAATACTGCAGTACTTACCAGTATAGGAGGAAATCATGTACCATTACTACTACTGTACTAAACTAAACTGGAGGACCAATTAATTTGCAATACCTCACAATATATATGAAAAAAAAATTTTAAAGCACAAGTTGGTTAAAATAAAACCTGAAGTTGGATATAGAATCCTGCAAGTATCTGATGGCCTTTTGAAGGGTGAAATCAGTAGGGTTATCAGCTTGAGGCCATCCAACTTTGATGACGAAGCCTTGTTTCTTCAAAAGCTTCTTCCACACATACTCAGAATAATGTGGACAGATAGGAGCAAGAAGGCGTGTTTGAATATCCATAAACCGCCACAGAAGATCACGGTTCATACCACCACCAGATGATGATCCACACAAAAACCTATACTCATCCCTAGCAGCCTGAAGATCGTAGAACCCTGATTTAAGAGCTCCACAGAACATATAACCTTGGTAATTCTTCTTCGGTGAAAGGAAGGCATGTTGCAAGGGAGAAAGTGACTGTTGATGATTTGTTCTTGTTGCATGGTATGGATGGTGGAAATTTGATTGACGTCCCTTGGTACTTGGCCAAATTCATTTTTGTAGGAGCCAAGGGGTTCCAAAGGAAGAGTATATTCCAAGGGGCTCATTTGATTGAAAGGCTTTAGCAAGTTAGACGAGTTTGGGATTTGTAGGTTCAATGGAGTTGGGGGGGGGGGTGAGTTGGTTCTGGAATCTTCACATGTGGGTGGAGAAGGAGATAGTGGTAGTCAAGCTAGCGGTAGTTAGGCTAGTGGTAGCCAAGCAAGAGTTGAGAAGCAAGTTAGAGTTAAGCCTACCATGAGCATTAGTGATAGGCTCAGGGGAATTGATGGACGGCTTGATCGTATGGAGAGTAGGTTTGGCGAGGAGATTGATTATTTAGCTACAGGTATGTATGGTATGAGCACGCAGTTGGATGGTCTTTGTGAGGATGTGAGACATATACAGTTACAGCAGCAGCAGTACTTCCAATGGAATGCCGACCGTGCCAGCCAAATGCTTGAAAGCATGCACCTCAACCACTCTCGCTGAAATGGTCCTATGTGTTTGTGCCAGATATATCTGATATTGGGGTCCAACACGGATTCGTGTTCATGCAGCTTCAGTACACTCCTGGTAGCACCTCCGGCACTCCATTTGAGCCCTCTCAGTCGCAGTCCCCCATGGACCACGATCACGGCCAGGAGTGAAATCTCCTATGTCCCAAAATCAATTTCTTTATCTCTCTCTAAACACTTTTTATTTTGAACAATGTCTGTAATAGTTAAACATCTAAGACTAACATTATGCATATTTAGTACCATTGGGTACAAATTTCTTAATGTTTCAGTCTACAGATTCTGATATTGGGAGCGAATTACGGCGTAACCAATAATAAGGTTACGCCGTAACTATTACACAGAATGGATGTTTGGAATTACGATGTAACCTGTAATATGAGTTGATGCAAGTTTTTGACCAGGATTTAAATTTATAGTAACTCATCTACCTATGGTCTACCTATTGCACTAACGAGTAGTGAACCCGGTCGTGTGTAGTGTAGATATTGGTAAAGCCGAGGTCGTTCCTAAGAGCTATGTAGGTCAGATTTAATCTAAGTCTAGTGTCACGTTTTTTAATAGAAATGATAATTATTTTAATTAAACTAAAGAACAAGAATTAAAAATGCATAAAATTAAATAAGTTGTACGTAGAAGGGAGAAAGTGTGCTAGCCTAATTACTCATCTTATCATGTTTATGATTATGTTTTCTATTCTTAGTTCATATTGCTTCAGGTGGGGTTTATGTAACAATTCGCATTTTCGGGTCACTATTTATTTTTACTATTCACTGTTACAATTCATTTTTACTATTCATCATATTTTGGGTCATTATTTAAACTCAAACTTTTTCCCGAAAATTACTATTCACAAATTACTATTCACGAGTTACTATTCACCGTAATTTTTATTATTTACTAATTTCGCCTAAATTGAACAAGTAAATACTTTTACACAATTTTCATGCATAAATAATGTACTATGTACTCCTAATATATAAAAATCTAGTTACTATTTATAAATATCTAGATATTTTCAAAAATATCTAAACACTATTCATCAAAATATCTAAACACTATTCATCAAAATATCTAAATATTTTCAGATATTTTCCCTATAAATAGAAAGAAAACTAGTTCATTTTATTTCACAGAAAAACACACACATTTTCTCCCTCCTCCTTGATGTCGCAACCCTCCAGACACCCTCCATACTTGATTTTCAGGCTCCGAGTTATACACATAAGTTGAAGGCATAAGTATTCTCTACGTAAAAATTAAGTTTATTTTGTATTTCCGCGGTTGGATTAAGAGCTACACAATGGTGGGTTGGAGCTGTGGGTCCCAGGAAATTCTCAAAACTTTTGAAATGATAGATCGGGCAATATTAAAGATGGGTTTTTGTTTTTGAAGCTATTGGGATAGTTATGGGGTAGATATGAGGTGATTTAGAGGTTTTTATAGTTTAGGAAATGGATTTTTGAATTTAGATGCGAAAGCGCTGCCCAATTTTCTAGTATCATTCATCAGTTATTATCAGGTGAGTCATAGCCTCTACTCTTTTAATGCTTGTTTTACAAACTCTTTGGGGGAGATACATGCTCAAACACTGGCTTTATACTTTTACAAATACACAAAACATTATACTTGATTGCATTATACTTGATAAGTCGATGGTAAGTCTCCCAATATAGACGGAGCAGTCCCCTCGTTCGTATGATAAGTAGATGGTAAGTCTCCTAATATAGACGGAGCAGTCCCCTCGTTCACATGATAAGACGATGATAAGTCTCCCAACGTACACGGAGCAGTCCCCTCGTTCGACGATGATAAGTCTCCCAACATAAACAGATCAGTCCAACTTGAAAGTCTCCCAATATAGACGGAGCAACACTAAGTGCAATAATGTGAAATATTATGTCTGTATGTGTGCTTAACTATAAAATGTACTATATTTTAGCAGTGGGTTGTAAACACACATGTTGCAAGTTTTGTATGGGCGGAACTTGGAATTGAGTGGATTTACAATGCCTTTGCTATGTGAACATTCTTTAAAGGCTTTTCGACTTATTCAAAACAAACTCTATGAACTCACCAACCATTGTGTTGACACTTTAGCATGTTTATCTCAGGTCAATAAGACGATAGCTGTTGCATGGAACTTAGAGTCGCACGACATATTTTGAAGACTTACGCTTTTATTATTACCATTCGATATGTTTTAAAAACACTTATGTATTGTACTTCAGAACTTATGTTGTAACTCTTTTCTCATTAATCGAATGGTAACTTTTCAAAACGTCTCATTTAGAGGTCGTTTTCTATACCTTGTACTTTGTATTATGAAGTAGCACCCCACTGACACAGTCTTCCGCTGCGGTATTTTGGGGGTGTTACAGATAGGTTGGAGCTGTGGGTCCCAGGAAATTCTCAAAACTTTTGAAAGGATAGATCGGGCAATATTAAAGACGGGTTTTTGTTTTTGAAGCTATTGGGATAGTTATGGGGTAGATATGAGGTGATTTAGAGGTTTTTATAGTTTAGGAAATGGATTTTTGAATTTAGATGCGAAAGCGCTGCCCAATTTTCTAGTATCATTCATCAGTTATTATCAGGTGAGTCATAGCCTCTACTCTTTTAATGCTTGTTTTACAAACTCTTTGGGGGAGATACATGCTCAAACACTGGCTTTATACTTTTACAAATACACAAAACATTATACTTGATTGCATTATACTTGATTGCCTTATACTTGATAAGTCGATGGTAAGTCTCCCAATATAGGACGAAAGCGATCCCTCGTTCACATGATAAGACGATGATAAGTCTCCCAACGTACACGGAGTAGTCCCCTCGTTCGACGATGATAAGTCTCCCAACATAAACAGAGCAGTCCAACTTGAAAGTCTCCCAATATAGACGGAGCAACACTAAGTGCAATAATGTGAAATATTATGTCTGTATGTGTGCTTAACTATAAAATGTACTATATTTTAGCAGTGGGTTGTAAACACACAAGTTGCAAGTTTTGTATGGGCGGAACTTGGAACTGAGTGGATTTACAATGCCTTTGCTGTGTGAACATTCTTTAAAGGCTTTTCGACTTATTCAAAACAAACTCTATGAACTCACCAACCATTGTGTTGACACTTTAGCATGTTTATCTCAGGTCAATAAGACGATAGCTGTTGCATGGAACTTAGAGTCGCACGACATATTTTGAAGACTTACGCTTTTATTATTACCATTCGATATGTTTTAAAAACACTTATGTATTGTACTTCAGAACTTATGTTGTAACTCTTTTCTCATTAATCGAATGGTAACTTTTCAAAACGTCTCATTTAGAGGTCGTTTTCTATACCTTGTACTTTGTATTATGAAGTAGCACCCCACTGACACAGTCTTCCACTGCGGTATTTTGGGGGTGTTACAGTTTAGATTCACCAGACTCTTATGGTCAATTCGTCTGACCTATTACACATAGCCCCCTACTCGTTATGATGGCATTACCCGTCTATCTAACGGAGGTCTCCGATAAGCTATGCTAAGTCATTAAGTGCCACAACATGCTAGATTTGTAACAATGTGTGTCCGGCCGTTAGGATCTTAGACACACATCCCTAACTTCTTAATCCAATCCAACATGAGAGGTGATCTGGCCGCCAGGATCTTAGATCACACAAGGAATTGGTCGCCCTATGGTCAATTCTTACCAACCCTCGCAACTAAATTCTCTAGTGTCCTTTGGTTCATTCTCCTAGAGAATTAGGTACTACCACCCTTCAAAACTATCGAGACTAGGGTGACTACCAACAAACTAAGCATGCATACACTAGAAGCAATAAAAGAAGTGTGAAAACATAAACACAAAAATCAAAGAATCATAACAAGGCTAGTGTTGGGAATTACAGATTTGATGATTACAAAAGCCACAAGCTGGAATGGAGGAAAGAAGAAATGATGAGGGCCTAATATGTAATATTTAGATAGCTTTGTTAGTAAGCTAGGTTTTTTCTTGTAACCTCCCTCTATTATATAAATAGGGTGGCATCTAGGTTATGAGATCATACAGAAAACATAGAACTCTCCAATGAGAGTCTAGAAACGCATAGAGCGTGTAGTAGTAGTAATAGTAGTAATAGCAATAGTAGTTTATTTATATTTAATGAATAAAGAAAACCTTATTAGTGAAGTTGATTGTGTTCTTATTATTATTCCTCTATGTTTTAATCAATCAATATTATTGATACCCTAGTTGAGTCCAGATCTTGGATTCCATAATTGGTATCAGAGCCTAGAGGCTCTCGATCTAGGGTTTATAAGGTTTTCCTGTAATTAGGGTTTATACCCTAATTCTTCTATTGCGGCAAATGTGAAAAAGAAAAGAGCAAGCAGGCAAAAAAGGGTTTTAAGAAAAGCAAATATGATGATGAATTGAAGCAGTTTTGAAGAAAAGGCAGATTCATTTTTGAGGTATCGATTTTTTATATGTTTGTCAATCGGTATGTTATAGATACCTCGTATGATTGAATTGCGATATTAACATGATACTGGTTTGTCGCATATAGTACTTATTATTTCGATTGATTTGTTATGATCACAAAGTAGGATGGAGGTCACGTGATAATTTATACATCATGATTCACATACTGGTCTGTATGAGGGGCCCTGTTTTAATTTTCAATTCATTGTAGAATTGATGGATAAGGCGCATGTTACAGGATTAGAAGAGGGTCCCATTTAATTTATCACTGGATGGTGGATATATTAAGTCAAATTCATATTCATTTTATAATGCCATCACAATTGGTTTTGATCCACTGGTCCCTACTCGTATACAATGATTCCTTGCATTATTTTGATCTTATATAACGAATCACGTGGGTCATGCTTTGTCTTTGATTGGTTCGAAGTATAATGATACGAGATATACATGTGAATGTACTTGTGTCGGTGGGGTCACTGTATTTATTGTCCATGAGATCACTTAATACTCTTGTCGTTGGATTATTGTACACGTGCAAGTGATCTTAAAGGTGTAGGTTTATGATTCGACGAAAGCCCCATATGGTACTAACCAAAGGACGAATTTATATTATTTTACTGTTTTGTTTGAGTTTTGGATCTTGCTGGTGGGCAAAGACTTGTTAATATTGTTCATGATCGGTTGTTGTACATGTTAATTCTGGTCTTGACAGTTGTGCTGGTTGTTTAAGTTCATTCTGGTCGTCTAAAGTTTATGCTATTCATTGATTACTAGTCTTGGTGAGTTGAATTTTTATTCAACGATGAACCCTGGTAAATATTATATTTTTGGCTTGACGACACACTCGATTATGGAATAAGAGTTTACTACTGCTCGTTGATATTGCTACTGTTGGTTCAGGTTTTTATTGCCTTAATTTCATTTATTGTAAGCTTTTTGGTGTTCTTCATGGAGGGTATTTTGAGGCATTAAAAGGTTGGATCGATAGTGTGATATCAGTTGGTGATGGTACTTCTACTGTTCCTCCTGGTGGTACTTCTGGTGTTCCTCCTGGTGGTACTTATATTCCTCCTAGTGATACTGCTGATGTTCCTACTAGTTGTTCCTTCTGGTTGTTCTTACTGGTTGCTCTGGTGTTCCTACTGGTTGATCTGGAGTTCCTACTGGTTGATCTGGTGTTCCTACTGGTTTGCTTATGGTTTCTTCTGCTTGCCTTATGCTATTTGTTATTACGGCTAGTGTTGATAGGTCCATTGACGCCTTTGTATTTTGTTCATTATTTGAAGATGTGATTACGAAGAAGGTTGAATATCATTTATTTGATGTTGTGGTTGAGTTTCACAGGTGCGTGCCTTAGCAGAAGATAACTTGTTCGTGCGTTAATGATGTGACAAAGACTTGATGAATCTAGCGAAGGGGTGAGATCTAAAACTGAAGGTGCTTAATGCTCACATTTGCTATCACTTTAAGGAGTTACGTTGTAGTGCTCAGTGTCTCATATGAGTTTAGAGTCACGTGGATAGTACAAGATATAAGACGCAAGTTTGGGAAATTCAACTTCTTTTTAAAATCTGTTATACTCAGTTTTCTTCATCAGTAATCACTACATAGAGCCTAAAAAGTCTGAGATTCAAGAGATGGTTAGTATACTTTTAAGGGGAATCTTATTGTTTATATACTTACCATCTACATGCATCACTTTATGGGAAGAATTTATGAGTTGCACAAGACCCCTATTCGATGATTACAAAAAGCAGAAGAAGATTCATGATGTGCAGCTGATAACATCAAATAGTCCTGAATATTAAGTATCAATTTCCCCAAATAATGCTCGTTATTTATATCATTCATATGGATTTACGCTTGTTTTCCACTTTCAGGTGAATTACGAGCATTGGAGCTAAAGAGAAGCGGAAATGGAAACGTTACTAAAGATTTATCACAGTATGCTTATTTTGAAGAAGTTACGGCGTAACTCATCTCTCACATTACGCTGTAACTATTGCGTGACCCAGAAGTACAACTTATCAAGAGGTTACGGCGTAACTCTTCCCAAAGGTTACGACGTAACTCAATTAGGTCAAAAGAGGTTCCACGCCGCTGATACTTACGCCGTAACTACTGCATCACTACGATGTAACCGAGTTTATTGAAGGCTACGGTGTAACCACTTATTAGGTTACGCCATAACTAGCAGATCTAGTGCATTTACGAAGAAATGGAAGGTTACGACGTAACTCCTCTAATGGTTACGCCGTAACCCAGACCTGGCCTATTAATATCCCATGAATTCCAGCATTTCAAAGCATCCCATTCCACACACAACACTCCAAGAACGTGGGAAAAAGCTCAAGGCAGGTCTAGGGAAGCATACGGAGCTGTTTCCAAGGGAGAAGTCACACCATTACGATAAGCTTTAGCGTTTATTATTTCTTTTACTTTCAATTCATGTATTTCATACCTTTGAATATTGAATTGATTTGCATGATTAATATGAGCGGCTAAGCACCCTTTGGTGCTAGCCTAGTTATGATTCCTTAATTGTTTTGTTTACGTTTACCTTTACTTCCGTACAATTATTTTTGAGTGTATGCATGCATAGTTCTTTGGTAGTTACCCTTGGTTCGGTAGTTTTGAATGGCGATAGAGGCCAATTGCCTAGGAGATATGACCAACTGACCCTAGGTGAGCGGACTGAGACGGGAAGGGTAAGATATGACCAACTGACGACCATTTCTACTTGTGCGATTTGACCAACTGATCACCTATCATTTGGATGAACTTAAGAATTGGGGGGTGTAGTGTCTAAGTTCCTAACGGCCGGGCACTCACTATTTAGAATCTAGCATGTAGCGGTACTTAATGACTCGGCTTAGGAGACCAGGAACAACAGGATTGATGACGGTGCGACTGATTTGACATGTGGTGGCATCTTTGCTGATAGGTTAGGGCGAATTGACCAAATGTTGTCCTCTCGAATTTGACCCCACCTGAAGTAATTGGAAGTAGGTAGACGTAGACATAACTAGCTAGGAGGATTAACTAGGTTAGCACCACTACTCTATTGATTTCTCTTTACCTTTTATTTGCTTTTATTTTTATATTCTGCATTAGTAGTTTAATTAATTAAATCCCTATTAAAACCATTATTATTCTGTGACAATTAGACTTAGTAATAATCCAACACACATAGCTCTTGGAACGACCTCGGCTTTACCGTTTACTACACTACACACGACCGGGTACACTGCCCATTAGTGCATTGGGGTAGACCATAGGTATAGCGAGACACTATAAATTTTAAGACCTGGTCAGTAAAACCTGCATCAGAAGCTTATTATTGTGATGACATGTTTTAGCATTATTTCTTTGTGCAGATTGTTTTGTAATATCAAATGGGGGAAGATTGATGGGAATTACAAATTTGATGATTAGAAAACCCACAAGCTGGAATGGAGAAAAGAAGAAACAATGATGGCCTAATATGTAATATTTAGATAGCTTTGTTAATAAGCTAGGGGTTTTCTTGTAACCTCCCTCTATTATATAAAGAGGGTGGTGATTCCTTAGGAAATAGATCAATTATAAGAGAAGTTTATAGTATATGGGTAACTCAAACATATTAGGTTTGAGCATCGGGATCGTTCCAAGCGAGATATGAATGGAATTTTCAACTCACGTCGCGTTTTTCGGTATTTGAATGTGAAATAAGGAATTTTGGGCTTTTTGTAACACCCAAAAAAGAAGTATGGTTTGCAGCGGAAGTAAGTGTTACCGGGGTATTACTCGATTGGTACCACAACACAATGTATAGAACAACGGTTTAACTTAAAAATCTTATTTCATAAAGATTGATGTTTACATCTTTCAAAATGTATATTGTGGAATGTAGGCCCATAAAAAGAATTTAAGTGGTCCCCAATTTATATCAAAGTCTTCTATGACCATGCCATTCCAATGCCCAAGCGCCTCCAAAGTTTAGCTATCGCCTGCAATCCTGAAATGCATGTTAAAAGTGTCAACACAAAGGTTGGTGAGTTCACAGGTTTTAATACACAAGTAGTTTCCAAAACAGGAAAATCAATTGGATGTCAAAGTTTCAAAGGGTCCATTATGTATGCGGCACGTTCATGCCTTAAAGGTTCCACTACTTAAGCCGATTCAGCCGTAACTTGCCCCTACGTGCAACATGCTCTAACCTAGCATGAAAAGGTGATACTATGCACTCCGGTTAGTAGAGTGAGGGGATGGCTCTACCCCTAAATAGCGCTATCCATAGATATCAACGGCTCGTCCGGTACAGTGAGAGTGAGTTAATAAGTAGTGTAGTAACATGGGACTTTTATAGCCATACATAAGCATACATATCAGTTTGCACAAAGTAGCAGAGCATAACTCAGTAGGTTAAATCAGTTCAGTAAATCCATAATTCCATGAATGCACAACCAATTTAGTTTTAAGTAATCATAGCATGCTTTTCACCCCAAAATGAGTAAAACAGTAAAATGGAGCTGTGAAACTCACCTTAGTCCGAAGAAATACAAGAATCACAACTAACACGACTGGCATCGATAATTGTAACACAATAGTATCACAAGGTAGTAACGCACAACGATACGGAATCGGCGTAACCTAATAGATATAAGCTTGTCTCATAATATGATACGCGAAAAGTAATCGATGCGTATGAGTTTTAAAAGATAATATGTTTTAGTTCTTGTGAAAGTTTTGTATCAAAGTTTGTAAAATGTTTAGTATCATCATTCATTTGAAGATTTAGACTCGAAAACACATATTAAATTATAAAATGTCTAACACATGAATAAAAGAAATAACAGGTTAGGATCAAGTAAGCAAGTAAGTAAAAGATAACTAGATGGTTAAGTTTTGAGCAGTTATCCATTAATTCCAAATAGTTCCCATAAAACATTTATGCTTTATAAATAACATGAGTCTCGAGTAATAATTATATAATAAAAGTATTCTATATAATTTCAGCATAATTCGTCCATTTATACAACATTTCAAATAATACTTTTAAACAGTTTAGAAATCGGTTTAATAAATTAGTTAATAATCTATTTAGATTTTAAATAATAACTTTTTATTTCATTTATTTATTGGCTATTAGGATTAATAGCCCGATAATAGTCCAACGTAACTCTAACATGAGTCCAAATAATATTAATTTGTTACGTTTAATATGTTCAAGTCCGATAAATATTCAATAAGCAGTCAAAGTAAGTCCAATAAGTTTGTCCAATATCATATAGTCCGTTATATATTTATCGTGCCCAAATATAAGTCCGTTATAAGTTAAATGTCCAAACAATGTCCATTTTGTATCCAATTGTCAAATTGCAATTCGTATGCTAACCCAACTTACAATTTTCATTACGAGTACCAAGTCTCAAGAGTTTATCCGAAATATACCAATAGCACCAAGTAAACAAGTAATTACACGTTAGTCCAATATTTCAATGTTAATTATAAATTAGCTTCACTAAAATAATCATGACTCAAAGCTTGTGAATATTAAACTATCATATGTTAAAATTCACTTTTATACAACTCTTAGTGTTGCCAAACGCTTATTACCAAGAATTACAACAATAAACCACACGCCATATAAGTAGAACCATCAATAAGAAAATAAGCCATATTTCAAGTAGCAAAATAAGCATACCAACATCAGCTATACAAAGTCACAATAACCTTGAAATGAGCACATGTATGTAAGCCAAATTATAAGCTCGAAACAAACAAATCAACGCACCCTGAGGTGTGGGCTGTGCACATCACCACCAAACGGACCCAAATTCTGGTCGCTTTGGTGGGCTATCGAAAACAAGCCAAACACCCTCTCGGTGTCTTACATGTGAACCGAGAACAACAAACATCCTTGGGGTGTCGTGGTCCTGTGGGGCTGCTCTTACACACAAACAGGCACCCTTTTGGGGCTGTTGCGTTGGCCAAAACACACAAACCCATGCACCCTTTGGTGCTTCTCCAAGTTCAAATAAGAAGAAGAACAAACAACAAGAACACCCTTCGGGGTCTTTTAAACTAACAAAACGAACAATTTAAAAAGACCCAACAACCCCAAGGCTTGAACCCGAGACCTTGATGAGTTGTTACCCTCTTGGGTGTTTCGGTCACAAACCAAAAATCAAAATAAACAAGCATCACTTTTAACCACACGAATTTGATGATACTCTTTTTACTCAAAACTTGTATGTACCTCGTTTAAATTTCAACATCTTACGGAAAACCAATTTTTTTATATTTGAATGCAAGAAAAGATGAGAAAGAGATGAAGCAAGGTTGTGTGTTAATACCAAAATGAGAATCAACAGGGGGAAGGTGAAGCGGTGGTGATTCAAGGACACAATCCCACAAAACAAACATCTATACCTTCGATTTATGTGTTCCTTGACCCCAAAAATGGAGTGGTGGTGGTGTTTGTTCTTGGGTTGGTTCGAACAAAGAAAGATAGATTTTACATCTATCTGTTTCTTCTGAGAGAGAAAGAAATGAGTAAATTATTAGAAGGGGAGGGAATGAGTAGATAGGATGCACAACATCAAGACCACGTGGATGTGGCAATTTGTGGTGTATGTGTAAAGTTTTTATTAGTATTATTATTACTTCGTGTATTCCGTGTCCCGCTGAGCTCAAATGTAAACGCGGTACCTTAATTTGGTAATTGCGAGAAATATATTTTTACAAGTGTTTTTATATTAGTAATGTAAAAATGAAATTATTGATTCCGCATAATGATTATCAAGTTTAAACTATTACTAATGCGGTGTCGGTACGCAGGAAAATAATATAACCACTTGTTAAATAGCAAGAGGTGAATGAGGATGTTTAGAGATTAATAATTTAAATCAGAGTGAATTAATTATCTTGAGAATTTACCGGTTAACTACCGATTACAGTTATTGCGTTTACGTTACTAGAAAAGTCAAATAGCCAAAAGTCAACTTTAAAAGTCAGAGGGTAAAATAAACCTTATGAAAATTTACGTCACATTAGTTGTTTTTCTTAATCAGATAAACTGATAACATTTTACCTAAAAAAATTGACGTAGAAAATAGATAAATATTCTTTTATTAAAATATTATATTAGTTTAATACAAGATGAAATTTACCGGTGGTTACAGTTTTCTACACTACGGGGCAAGGAATAGTAAAGGGAAGCAATTAAGGGAGATAAATCTATTATGCAAACAAGGGATTATAACTAATTAAGCAAATTAACACTAAAACGCAAAATACGTTTAAACTAAAACGTGAATTAAATGCAAACTATTCTAAATTATCCCCTAAAAGTGATCTAAATTATTTTATAGCTAAAAATGCAATTCAAAAGTTATCAAGAATTTAAAACTATTTTTTATGATTTTTCTAGAATTTATTTGAGTAAAAAATAATTTTTTACTTTAAAAATAGATCTAAAATGCTAAAAATTATGAAAACCTCTGAGAAAATTACAAAACTAATTTTCAAAAATCTTAACTAACTAAAAATAATTTTCAAAACTGAATTTGTATTTTTCTGATGTTTTCTCTAATTTCTATGAATTTATAACTATTTTAAACTAATTAAATTGCTATAAAATGCTATTTGAACTAGGAAAAATCAGGAAAAATATTTTTTATATCTTTTTGATTTTTCTTAAACTAGGAAAATTGAAATTATATTTTTTGAGCTTTTTCTGAATTATTTCTATTAAAAGCTATTTAAAAAGTATAAAAAACAAATTTAAATGCAGAAAAAATATCTAGAAGCTACTGAAAATTATGAAAAATTCCATAAAAGTCCTAAATATTATTAAGATGCAAGGAAAAATATAAAATGCAATCTATGAATACATATTAAGCTACTAAGGTGCAAACTAAAGGAAATAAGGTATGCTAAAATAAGCTATAAGCTAAATAAGTGAACCAGAAGCTACCACAGATTAAAAAAAGTCTAAAATAATTCAAAGATACCTAATGCTACTAATTTCTACCAATAAAACACAAGCTAAAGGTAGATGAACACTATTCTAAATCCTAATAAGCAAAGAACTAAACAGCCTGCCCTACTGATTTGCAGCTTAAAAATAAGCTACACAATAAGTTGGAAACTTAAATCCAGATGTCACAAGCTCAAAAAGACCTGGTAAGGAACATGAAAACCATGTGTGATCCCTAGAGAAGCTATTACAAGCCCTATACAAGCTCTGCAATAAGCTGTTACTCACTCAATGAATGTTGAGTGTGTGAACAGGGCTTAATAGACCAATTTGAACAACTGATTTAACTAGTTTAGAAAATTCAAAAAAATATTCCAAAAATACTTTTGAATAAACCACTAACAAGAGTCCTTGAATCCCAATTTTCAACACTTTTGGTCTTAAATTGAGTGATTTAAAAATCCAGAGAAACCAGCTATCAGACTTGAAAACCACTTTTGACTTTGGTACAAAAATTGAATTTTGACTTATATGAGTTTTGATCTAACAAAAACATATTCTAAACTAAGATTTTAGATGAAATATGACCTAATTAAGCTAACATTAATTATCCTACACCTAATATGCAAGCTATTTTATTCTAACTCTAACTGATGCACAAGATGAAAGCAGAATAAGTTTGATTTTGACTTTTAGTGATCACAGATGCATAATTATGACTTAATTGACCTAAATAAATCTGAATAAAAATTTAGCAACTATACTAGCACACTAAATAGTCCTCTAGCTCAGAATAACATGCTAATCCAAACACTAGTTAACAAGCCGTAATGAAACTGTTAATACAAATAAACCGTAAAAATATTTATTAATATTTTGCGATCTCTTTGTGTTTTGTTGATAACAAATATAATGTTATCTTAAGTACAATTATAAGGATACATGTTATTTTTGTAAAGCATTTACATATATCCATTTAAATACAAAAATGTTGTAATTAATCATTTGTTGTAATAGTTTATTAGGATGGGTAAAAACCACAACCCATGGACCTTAACCCATGGATCATAACCCATACCCAAGTTGACTAGATACAATGTGTACTTTAGATACATTGAATCTAAGGAAAACTCATGGACCAACCCATAACCCATGACCCATAACCAAAATACCCATGGGCAAAGAGGAGCGTCCCACGTATCCCTAGGATTACACTAGCCGGATCCCAAGTGGGAGGGATCCGTGGGATCCGAGGAACAGTGGCAGAAATTGCCTATAAATAGAGAGTCATTTCTTCATTCTAACTCACCACCTCTTCTTACTAAATCTCTCAAACACTCTCATTCTCTTCTAACATATAGATCACTTGATCTAGAGAATTGTTCTTCTTTCTTTCTATTGTGATTCTCATATAGGTCCTTCTCTAAGGCGAGATCACGAGCATTCTACAAGTCATCCAAGCAAGGGGTCCTTGATTGATTTGTCACTCTGCAAGACTTATGTAGCGAAGATCTTATATTTGATATATTTCACATATTTGTTGTGTAATAGTCGTGTTGGTTTGGTCCACCGTGTTACAGACTCGGTATTTAGCTTCGTACCGGAAAAAGGTGTAAGCAACGTTGTGAAGGCTTCTCCGCCAAGTGAAGGAGTTTGTTGACATAGTGCTTGAACTCTCGAGTAGGTGACTCGAGGAGTGGAGTAGGGCAAGGAAGGTGTCCTTGTAGCCGAACCACTATAAATCGATTGTGTCATTTATATCCCTTTGCTTTACTTTATTTACTTGCTTTATCATTAGATCTATACTTTCTCTACATCCATAATATCTCACATATTAACGAATCTAAAGTTTTCTAAAGTAACTTAAAATCGGCAAAACTATTCAACCCCCTTCTAGTTTTCCACAATTGGCATCAAGAGCTAAGTTTATAAAAGTTTTAAAGTAAATTTGTATTTTAAAAACTTTTCGATCACTATGGGTTCTGAAAATTATAAGGAAGGGCAATCTATGCAACGACCACCACTACTTGAAACTAATAGTTTTATATATTGGAAAAATATATTCGAAACATATGTGAAATCTAAAGATATTGATCTTTGGTACATTATTGTTGAAGGAGATTTTGAGGCTACCTCAAAAGATGATAAAGGAAATTTAGTTAACATACCTCATGATAAACTAAATGATGAATTAAAGAAAAAGCTTTCTAAAAATAGTGAAGCAAAAATGATTTTATATAATGATTTACCCAAAAAGGAATTTGAAAGAATTTTTATGCTTAAAACCTCTAAAGAAATTTGGAATTCTTTAGTTGTAACTCATCAAGGTAATCAGCAAGTTGAAAATAATAAAATTGATTTATTTGTTCAACAATATGAACAATTTTCAATATCGGATGAGGAAACTATAAATCATTCATTTGCTAATTTTAATACTATTATTACATCTTTACAAGCACTTGATGAATCTTTTTCTAGCCGTAACCATGTTAGGAGATATCTAAGGGCACTTCCATCTAAGTGGAGATCCAAGGTGATGGCGATCGAGGAGTCAAAAGATTTGACAATCCTCACCCTTGATGAACTCATAGGCAACTTAAAAGTCTACGAGCTTGTCCTTGCTAAAGATTCCGAAGCCACAAAGGTGAAAGAGAAACAAAAATCTCTTGCCCTTAAAGCCAAAAAGGCTTCAAGCGATGAAGAGAACTCCTCTTCGAATAGTGATGACGAGGAGTATGCTATGGCGGTAAGGACTTTAAAAGTTCTTGGGGAAGGAAAGAAGATACGTCAAACAACCGTGATGATGCGATAAGAAAGGCTTAAGGAAAAGCAAAGAGGACGAGAAGCCAAAAGATGATCGTACTTGATTTAAATGTGGGGACCCAAACCACTTTATTAGTAAGTGTCCCAAACAGGATGATCAAAAGGCATTCGTAAGTGGCACGTTGGGAATGAGCGACGAGGAGGACGAAGAAATTTGTCTCATGGCAAATGACGAGGTATGTCACGAATACTATAATATCTCATCACTTGATGACGACTCATTACATAATGAATATGACAAACTTTGCAATATTAGCTTAAAACTAATTAACAAAAACAAGCTTTTAAAAAATAAAAAACAACACTTAGATAAGGAAGTCATAGAATTAAAAGCAAAATTAAAACGTCTTGAAAAGGGTAAAATAGCAAGTGGTGAATGTGAACTTTGCGTTCAACTTCAAACACTAGTTGATCAACTAGATTCTAAGATTGCTAGAATGAGCACGAATACGTTAAATTTAATGCTAGATAGTATTAAAACTGAAGACAACTGAGAAGGTTTAGGAATACAACAACTTGATCCATCAACTAGTGAAATTTAAGAAACAAAATTTGTTAAGGCACTAGAAAAACCAGCCACTGTTGTGGCGGATCCCACGGATCCCTTAAAAAGGGAACCGGCAAGTGTACAGCTAGGGATCCGTGGGTCTGCTGTAGCAAACAGTGGTAATAACGTAGCTTCTTCATCTAGAACAGATTTTGTTATTATTAATAAGAATAAACCAACTCATTTCACCACTAGACAACCACCTCCAAAATATTGTTGGGTCTATTATAGATTTGATGATACAAAACAAGAAGAATGAAACATGAAGTACTAAAAGTGACAAGAAGGGAAACTACAAAAAGATGGAGGATTTGGAAGATTCTAGAAGATATGCTTAAAAGAATATTTAGTTTCCTAATTGTATTGTTTCCTAATTATATTATGATTCCTCTTGTAAACCCTAGATGTCTCTAGTATATAAAGAGACATAGGGTCATTAGTTTTAAAAAGGACGCATAGCATGCGTAGACGCTCTAGCTGGGTAAGGTGTGTGTGTGGAACCTAGGCGTGAGGGATTGGAAAACGCCTAGGGTTTAGTGGTTTAGTTAGTTAGTGTTAAAGATCAAGTCTGATCTTTATTATTGTTTAGTTAGTTTATGATAATGAAAAACCTTGTTCATTATAACATTAATTTTTATTGAATTCCGCTTTCATATTTTGTGTTCCTAGATATAATATTAGA
>OU343224.1:152279553-152488759 GCA_910596185.1 Chrysanthemum makinoi | reverse complement strand
ACCATCGAAGGCCTGGTCGTACGAATTATTGTACAATCAGCCTGCAATGCTACCAAGACCTCCTCCACAGATTCTTGGGCTTCCATGTCCAAGAATGCAATCCACTTTTGAGAACAAGATAAAGAGAGCCCAGAAGAATAAACATGATTATGTGGGCAAGGGCAAGAGACCAATGGAATAGCTGAAGATAGGTGTAGGATGTGCTAGGTTTCAGTCTTTTGTGTTTAGTTAACTAGGAGTACTCTTGATTGTAATGAATTATGTGATAGTAATGAAGTTCCTCTGTTTTTCATTTTTCCACTGAAAGCATGTTACCACTGGTTGCAATAGAGTTCCCACTGTAACCTAATGTCAGCAGAATCATCAGTGGATAACTTAGATAGGATCTAAACAACCTAGAGCAACGATTCATCAAAGAGTAACTATTTAATTGTAAACAAAGAATCCTTCAAATTGCAATGCACTAACATAAACCAAATACTGGAATCACTGTCGCGTTGGCAATGGTTAATATATTGAAAGAATTAAGCATAGCAGTGGCTATACTCAATAAAGTCAACACATAAGCATTGATATACTTTCCAAGAGCACAGTACTCCAATTTACTCCTCAACTACTTGTACCTTCCCCTCATTAACTTCTTGAATCCAACTTAACATATAATAAACAAACCATTCAACACAAATCACTCAAATCACATACTCCAAAACTTTCACCCTCAAAGCAACACCATGAGTCAATCAAGTCCAATCAATCTTTCTTCAAGCAGTTCATCTGATAGTTTCTGGGATGATTTTGTTTTGAAAAACCCTGGGAGAGTTGAAAAAGAGGAGTATGAGAAGGTTGTATCCAGGAAGAGAAAGCATTCACTTGCTCATTCAAATCCTTTTTCTGCTGGACCTTCATCACTACAACCAGAGCCTCAGGATGCAATAATCAAAGAAGATAGCTCAGAGATCAGCTCCTATGTGTCTCCATATGTTACAAATGATGAGACCTCTGAAAGAGTCCTGAGTGTTCCTCCTCTTGCAGCAATAGATCCTTCTGAAGAACTGCAATCATCACCTTCTCTACCATTGCTACCAGCACCACCATCAGCAGTTCCTTCATCATCCTCACCACCTACTGGTATAGTGGTGATGGGTTTAGCAAGCCCTGGGATGTATGACTGGATTAACATGCGTGGCGATCCTTAGGTGATGCCAAGCTGGGGCTTTCCCAAGAAGCCATAAAGGATTGATGATGGGTAGGAAGGGGATGGATTAGGAAACTTGTGTTTGGGGTAGGTTGTTGGTGGTTGTTTTTCAGTTGATGTAGTCATGTTTGTACTCTGTACTTCATGGATGTAGTTTTACTGCACTCTCAGTGCAGTTTTGTAATAATAATAATTATCCATGTTTTCCTTTATCTTTAGTGTTCCTGCATCACACATCTCAATCTACTAACTTCATTATCAAAACTGACATACTGTCCATCATATTGCTCATAATCAGAAAGATAGGACTTGTTGCCAGTCATGTGCCTTGAACACCCACTGTCTGTATATCCTTGATCTGATCTTTTTTTCCTTGGATGTTCCAGCACATTTGAGTAAAGAGTTAGTTTCTTTTGGGGACCCAAGCCATGATTGACTTGGATCTGCCTCGTATATCAATATAGTTAAATCTATCAAAGGTCATTGATACACCATTGGGATTGGTTGTACAGGTATTTCCTTTAGGTTTCCATTCCTAACGTGCTGAGGCCTTCACATCATTGCCCATGTCCCCCCTTTTCATATTTAAAACCCTTGCAGTGGTAACTTTTGAATGAGCGGGTAGCTGGTTTCTTTTAGGTACCCACTGTTGATTATTATTAACCTTTTTAGCTTGAAAGGTTCTTTTTCCTGTTTGTGCAGATTTTATTAAACTTGTTTTGAAGTTTGCACTTTTAACAGGTGACTTAGGGTGAGCAGTGTTAACAGTTTTTGCAGTGGCAAATGTTTTGAGGCCACTTCTAAGTTGAACTACTCTTGGGACCATTTTGCAATTAGAACTAGGGTGTACATTATGTTGATATCTGTTAGACTCCACCCTTTTATTCCCATAGACTTCCCTTCTCCCAACATGATAGTCACAATAAGCATGTAAATGATCAAAACTACCACATATATAGCATGCTTTATTGTTCATAACAAAATCACTACCTAGTTGTTGAGATTTAACATGATTCAAACTCCTTTGGTTACCCCTAGGAGTTGTAGGCTTGTTCCTATACATCTCTGCATACCTTACAATTGGTCTAGGTTTATTAACTGGTTTCCTAGGTTCCTCTGTAACAGTATTAACAACTTTTGGGATAGTAGTCTCTACATTCTTTTTAACATTCTCATCAACAACTGATGAGTCACTAGCATTCTCAAAAACATCATTATCTAGCTTACTCTCTTCCTCACTCTTCACCACTGTGTCCTTTAAAGGACCATATTCTCTTTCAAGTTCCTTAAAGTCTTCTAAACCTGTATGAGCTAAATCTATACCTGGAGGTGATGGAACACCTCTTAGTGGTGGTGGCACTGTATTATAACCCATACCAGTATTAGCTTTATTAAATACTTGAGCATTCCAAATTTTATCAATTGACTTAGACTGATGATAACATGTGTCTAGAGTTAAATTGACATTTTCAGTTTTCTTTTGAAGCTTTTCAAGCTCTATTTGGTATGCATCATTCACAGCTTTTGTATGATCTAACTCTCTTCTAAGAAGAATCATATCATCACTATATTTTGATTCATTTTCTTGAAAGTGCTCTATTTGTTTTTCTAAAACTGCCATGGCTCTCCTAAGATTAGACACAGTATAATTTGCAGTGTATAACTCTTGTCTTTCATTAGAATATAAATCATTAAGTCTTTCAACTTCTCTAGCAGCCCTACATGTTTTAGAGAAACATTCAGAGTTTTGTACCTCAGAGTCAGAGAAAGCCATAAGAGCAACTTCAGCAGAAACAAGAGCAGCATCTGTGTGTTCTTCTTTAAGATCATCAACCATGAAACTCCAATCATAGCTCACACCATCAATAGCCAACATTGCCTTTGGTTCTTCCACAGTTGGTCCCTTCTTTTGCTTGTACCATGTAGACCTGTTGTCCTTGGTCTTTGGTCTTCTACATTCTCTAGCAAAATGTCCAAACTTGTGGCAGTTAAAGCACTCCACTTTCTTCTTATCAAAGCCTGCAATATCATCACCATTAATGTGAATAGGCTTGCCAGTCTTCTTGTTGAATTTCTTAGCCCTCATGCTAAGAAGAGCTATCTGCCATTTTATATCCATCTCCTCCAAGTCATCTTCATCAATTTGCTCTATGTCTTCATGAGTTAAGATAGATCCATCAACTTGTGTGGAGATAAAAGCATAAAAGGTAGGATCTCCAATACTAGCAACCTTCTTCTTTGATCCTGCAGTGGCAATATTCACATTGACAGTGGAAACTTTAGAACCTACAGTGGCAATATCATCATCACTTTCATCTTCAGAATCATCACTGTCAACAGAATTTGACAACAATGCCAAGCTACTAGAGTTTGTACCAAGTTTCCCTGCCTTCTTCAACCTTTGCTCAATAAGTTTGAAGTTGTTGTAAAGATCATTGAGCTTCATTGTTTCTATGTCTGTTTTGTTTTCCCAGACAGTAACATTGGTTTGAAACTATGAAGGCAAACTTCTTAGAAACTTCAAATTGAGGTCTTCCTTTTCTACCTCAATGCCAAACACAGTTAGTTGTGTAACAATCTTCTGAAGTTTGGTGAAAATGCTATCAAGTGAGTCATTGCTTGAAGCAGAGAAGTTTTCATAACTTTGCTTTAACAATGTCTTCTGAGTTTTCTTTGTAGCATCATTACCACCAAACACCGAGCAAATCTCTTCAAACAGTTCTTTAGCAGTCTTGAACTTGTGAATGCAATAATCGGTCTCTAGGAAGAGTCATCGACAGCAGACTTCTAGCTTTAAGATCATTCTTCTTTTGAGCTTTTTCAGCATTTGATTTAGTCACAAAAACTTTCACAACATCTGTGTCACCAATTTTTGAAGTAGTGGTCACAGATTTGAAAGAATCACCAAGTTGAATGATCTCCCATAGAGCATAGCCCTGTATGAGGAAGTATTGCTCAATCAGTATCCTCCACATCTCAAACTCATTAAGCTTAAGCTTAAGGAGTCTGGGTGTAGAAGAAGAGTTTGATTGGTTGTTTTCCATCTCCATTGAATTGAGTGAGTGAGTCAAGCTAATTCCTTGGATCTTCTAAAACAAAATATCAGAACCTTCGCTCTGATACCACTTGATGGATCTAGGACACTCTCCTTGTGTCAATGATATTTTGTATGATATTATCAAGCAAGCGGAATTTACTTAAGTAATACTTAGAAGACGAATTATATGATGTATGAGAATAAACACAAGTTAACACAAAACTCAAGCTCCAATATTATTAATGAAATAATACGAGTGATCTTAACTTATCACTAGGGTTACACCTTGAAGCTTTCGTAGGCAATATTGTAATGTAATACGTGTACCTAAGACAATGACCTAGGATCTCCTTTTATACAACAAGGAGTCCTTTACAAGATAAGTATAAAGCTAACATAATAGAATATACACAAGATCTATTCTATACTTATCTAGATGCGTTTAACCTTATCATAAACTGATAGCAGTGGTAATGAAGAACTTGCAGTGGGAATACGTTTCCATTGCTAGTGTTAATCCAAGCAGTGTAAACCATAACCATCCGTGGTAACTGATTATTCCCAACACTAATTTGTTGAAGGTGCCTGCTGATAAGGTACCCAGTTATAATGCGCATTCATACGATGATCTGGTGGCTACTATGGAGAAGATGAAGTCATTGGAGCTTCCCCTAATTTCTGAGTTAGAGCGCGACCAGGATTATCCTATAGGGGTCATTATGGAGGGGTTGACCTTAGCTCGGCATCGTGCTGAAAATGCGGAAGCGCAGCTGGACCATTTTTTGAAACCCGATGAATCTCAACTCCAAGTGCCTGTGTTTGCTCGCCCCAAGGATATCTTGAATCCCTTCGCCCTGGAGAAGGAAGTGCCCTTAAAGCAAGTGTTGGAAGCGCAAGCTACAAGACTTGCCAAAAAGGAAGGGATTAAAGGTAAGGCCATTTTGTGCGGTATTGGCGTAGCTCACCTCCCCAGATCTGACGGGATACCGGTTAGCGTTGCCACGGTATCTCGCCAAGACTCCGACCTATTGAAGAAGCTGAACGAGGTTGGGGATGCTGCAAGCTGTGTGGGGAATTCATCTCTTAGACGTTGTAGGAGTATGTAGATAGTAACTTGTATTTGTAAATATCCTTTTTGAAAGAACGCATGGTATTTAATAAAATTCTCCTTTCGTTGGATGCGTGTTGGTATTATTGCAGCTTGTAATGTTTGTACTTAGTTATTCATCTTTGCATAAAAAACGTACTTGTTGTCCAAGAATCAAACTGTTACATAAGCGCGAATAATATAGGAAGTTCATAGTCATGTATGAAAATCACGGTATACTTGAAACATAATTTCTAAGTAGTCGTATCATAATCGTGTATGGTGTGATATGCAGCGTACTGTAAATATCATATCAAGGAGTCAAGTGTCTTGATTCCTAATTTGTTAAACGCGCATAGTATGCATAGTTGCGCACCCGTCGTAGGATGCGCACCGAACTTATTCCAACGTCTTGAGAACAAGGTGTTTAACAAGGATACGTGATCTAATGTTGATGGGTTTGCAACCCTCTTACTCAACGGGTTATTTAGTAGGTTTACTCATCCTTTTACCATCGTGGGTTTATTAAATGCATGCACGCCATGTAGGCAAAACATAAAAAATGTTAAGACATAAAGTATATAGAAATAACAAATTGGAATGTGTCACGGAGTTAGCTAGAAACCGCGACGTTTTATTAAGACTTTCAAGTTTTTGTGAAGGAAAATAAATAAGATATTGCCTAAGTAAAACAAGATGTAAATACATGGATAATTATTGGGCACTTCACTAAAGTGTGGGAATGTCCGTGTGCTGGGCCGTAGCCATTCCTAGAGACAACATCGCTTAAGATTGCAAATGTTCCATGTGCGTGGTAGTTCACGACCATCCATGTCTCGTAGCTTGTATGCGCCTGTTCCTAATGCTTCAGTAACCTCATAGGGTCCTTCCTACTTTGTTCCAAGTTTGCGTGTGTCTTCTGTGTGGCTCGCATCATTGGCGCGGTATACGAAGTCACCTGGTCTGAATGAAACACTTCGCACTTTAGCATCGTAGTATCCCTTCATTTTTGACTTCGATCTTGCTTCACAAATAGCTGCGCGCTCGCATTTTTCTTCCAACAGGTCTAAGTCGATACGCCGCTTGTCGTCATTAGTTGCGACATTGACTTCAGCAGTGCGAATAGTTGGCATCCCAATTTCAGCTGGTATAATGGCCTCTGTCCCATAGACTAGAGAAAAGGGAGTGTCTCCCGTGCTAGTTTTGATTGAAGTGCGGTGCGCCCACAAAACATGCGATAATTCTTCTACCCACCTTCCTTTGTGCTTGTCCAGACGTGCCTTAATTCCTTCACCCAGACTTCGATTTGCACGCTCTACTAAGCCGTTGGTTTACGGATGTTTAACCGACGCGAAGTGCTGCATGATATTCAACTTCTCGCACCAGTCCTTGAAGGGGTTGACACAAAATTGTTTCCCATTGTCCGAGATGATTTCCCCAGGTAGTCCGAAGCGGCATACAATATTTTCCCAAACAAAGCGTTTGACCTGATTGCCAGTAATCGTTACAACTGCCTTTGATTCGATCCACTTGGTGAAGTAGTCTATGACCACTATGAGAAACTTCAATCCTCCTGCTGCAACGGGGAAGGGACCTGCAATGTCGATACCCCACTTGTATAATGGCCATGGTGTCGTGATAGGCGTTAGCTCCTGTTGTGGTTGGCGCGGAACGGGTCTATGAACCTGACAGTCGCCGCACTTTCTTATTAATTCCCGCACATCACGGTGCATGGTGGGCCAATAGTATCCTGACCGTAAAGCGCGCGCCACCACGGACCGTGGTCCCGAATGCATGCTGCATGAACCGGCGTGGATTTCCCTGAGTACATAATTTGCTTGTAGGGGGCCGACGCAGCGGATCCATGGTTGCAGAAAGGAGCGTCGATATAGTACACCGTCTCGAAGTTCAAACCTCTGTGTTGTGCGCCGTATTCTTCGGGCTTCCTTATGTTCTTGGGGCAATACGCCCTTACTTATGAATTCCATTATTGGTGTCATCCACGTAGGTCCTTCCTCCTCTATTACTGTGGATATTTCCATCTCTGAGATGGACTTGCTCTTGCGCTTTGCTTACAAAGTACACAGGTGTTTGTACTGAATTCCTATCCGTCAGCAGTACTGCGCTGACTGCTCCATGAGTCGCAGATAAGTACATAATTAATTCTTCCCCTGGTTGGGGTACGACTAGTGTGGGGAGCGTTGTCAGGTGTTGTTTAAGCTGTGTAAAGGCTTCTTCTGCCTCTGTAGTCCAGCAAAAATCTCCCTTTTTTATACACTTCTTGAGTGTTTTGAAGAGAGAGAGTGACTTGTCTGCTGATTTGGACAAAAATCTATTTAGGCCGGCCAGTTTTCCATTGAAAGATTGGATTTCCTTCAACGTGCGCGGTGAGGGAAGTTCGATGACTGCCTTAGTTTTTTCTGGGCATGGTTTAATGCCATCTGGTTCTATCAGGTATCCGAGGAACATGCCTTCTGTAGCGCCAAAAGTGCATTTCTTAGGATTTAGCTTCATGTTGATCTTTTTCAGAGTCCTAAATGTTTCCTCAATGTCGCACACCAATTCATCCTCAGTATGGCTTTTTATGACCAAGTCGTCAACGTAAACCTCTAGGTTGCGGCCCACTTGTTTTTCAAATGCATTATCTACTAACCGCTGGTAGGTGGCGCCTGTGTTCTTTAAGCCAAAGGGCATTTTAGTATAGTAGTAGACGCCTTGGCTTGTATGAAAGGCCGTTTTTTCCTCATCTTCCTTAGCCATCTGGATTTGGTGGTATCCTTTGTATGCGTCTAGGAAGCATTTAAGTGGGTATCCACACAAAGACTCTACTTTCCAGTCTATCTCCGGTAGTTGGTAACAGTCTTGTGGACATGCCTTGTTGAGATCTGTGAAGTCCACACACATCCGCCAGCTACCATCGCTCTTCTTCACCATTATTGGGTTAGAAAGCCAGTCGTGGTAGTAGACTTCTTGCATGATACCTGCCTCCACAAGTTAGTGTACTTCTGCCAGAATTGCTTGCGCGCTCTCTGGAGCTTGGCCGCGTTTCTTCTGGCGTATTGGTGAGTATCCTTGTCGGATTCTCAGCTTGTGTTCTGTGATCGAGCGTGGTACTCCAGTCATGTGCTTTAGTTCCCATGCGAAGATATCCAGGTTCTTTTGCAGGAGTGCGCACACGGCTGCCTTGCCGTTATCCAACAACGATCCTCCGATCGATACTTCTTGTTCTGGGTAATCATGGTGAATTGCAACCTTCAGGTTTGGAACTTTGGTTACGCGCTGTTCTGGAATGGGTGCCGTCTCACATGTAATCGTGTTACATTCTCTATGTGGTACAGTGGCGTTGTAGAGAGTAACAATGCCACCTTCCACTGGGAATTTGAGCATCGCATGTGCTGTAGACGGTACTGCGCGCATGGCTGATATCCCTGGTCTTCCGATAATGCCATTGTATGGCGAAGGGGATTTGATCACCATAAAATTCATCCAGGCTGTCGCGGAGTGTTCTTTATTACCCACACTGACTAGTAGGCGTATTTGCCCCATAGGCCATATCTTTTCTCCTGTAAAACCAGTCAGCGCTGTCATGACCGGGCTTAACTGACTGCGTATCTCAGGTCGCAGTCGCTTGAAACAGTGTTCGTACATTATGTCTGCCGATGCTCCTCCATCAACATACATGCGGTGGATATCGTGACCCCCCCACATTAATTTCAATGGTGAGCGGCTCTACCACTGCGTTGTCCGCAGTCAAGGTGGGGAAAGAGATTTCACTTCCACAGAAAAATTTATGGCTGACCTTCTGCCAAGTTACTCGCTGCCATGATTGTATCATGTAGATGGTGTCAGCCTTATCTTTGGGTGCTTCTTTCTTGCTCCCAGTCTTCTACCTATCTTTTCCCTCCTTGATGTTCTTGACTAGGTGGTCCAATCAGCCTTCTTTTACCAGTTTTTCGATTAGTTGGCGCAATTGAACACACTCATTGGTGGTGTGGCCATTCTGTCCATGATAGTCGCAGTATCCGCTTCCCACGCGCCGATCTTCCGGAGTGCACATTGGTGGGGGCCTCGGGAAGTTTGCACCTTCTGTCACGAATATCTCTTTTGGAGTTTTGGTTAGCGGGGTGTATTTATCATTATATCGTCCGCTTCTGTAAAACCCTAAAATCGTGAACGCGTTAAAAGACCATAATACCCCTCATTGTGAAAACCCGTAAAATATAACGAGTTCGTTAAGTACGTTAAATGCTACCTCATAAATAATAATACAAGACATGGATAATAAAACTTCCTTTAAATTACAAATGACTATATAATGTTACATGTACACAAAGTTAGAACAAATAAATAAAATGCACAAGTTAATATGGGAAAGTAAATAAATTTTAGAATTTGTCTTGTAATCCCTTTTTGTTCGGCTCAAGAAAACGTCAAGGTCCCTAATCCATTCCTAAAATGGCTCATCTTATCACAATATAATACCATACAATCTCATTCAAAATATATCATTAAGCCCTAATCCTCCTCCAAGAAAAACATACGGCAAAAATACTTCCTCCATCATCCTTTTCTGTCGACAAGCAGTCCAAGAAGAGAGGTTCAAGGCTTCGTTTCAAGGCTGGTTTTCCCGTATTTGTTATTGATATCGGTTGGTTCGAGTGTGGGATTCGTTATTGCTACTGCTGTCGTGATCCTTGTGCACACAAGGGTTTGATTTGTTGGCTTGGGTCTTTGTTTTTCCTCTCCTTTTTCACACGTTAAAGGTATCATGTCACACCCTTTTTGTCTCATTTTTACTTGTGAATCTGGTTGTGTAGGGTGCATATCATACGCATGGTTTGTGTTTAAAAACATGTCTCATATAAAGGATTAAAATCAAACCAAGTACATTACTACATAAACCTTGAGATAAACCCTTAATATGTGTCGACCCTTATGTCTTGTTTACATGCTCACGCTAAAAGGCATGTTTCATGAGATAATACAAATCATTGATATAACACTTATATGCGTCGAATAAGGAGCACAAAAATAACTTGGCATGAATCTGATTTTAAAGCACACGGCATGTGTATTCTTTTGTTATTATCAAGTTTGAATGAATTAAAACATGGTTATGCTAGATATTATTTTGGATCGAATAGTACATATTCCTACTGTCATTACAAATAAAAATGGAAGTATTGGTATAAATGCTAAGTCATGAACGAAAATGGGTAGTCTTATGGGGGTAAGTTCAAGAGTGATCGCGGGATTCATGTGTGAGTTGTTTGCCATTTTGAAAGCATGTCGGGATAGATGAGCTGGGGGTTAATCATATTACGTGTTTGCTTGGTCGTAAATGTTAGTTATTTGAACCGCGATCAATTGTGAAAATGTTTCAAATTGTTTTGAAAAGGGTAAAGGGTCATGTTCGAGGGTGATCGCGGGATTAATGGGTAAGTTGTACGAGGTGTTTAACGTGTGTCGGGGAAGTCGAGTCGGGGGTTAGTAGTTACGGGTGTTTACTTAGTTGTGTCGATTAGTCGTTTGACCCGCGATCGGGGTTGAAGTTAGCATGTCGAGGAAGAAAAAAAAAGGAAGTAAAATGAAATACAGTATAGTACGAATGGTTCAAATTTTGTTGCATGACTTATAAATTGATATATTTTCACTTTAACCCTCATCTTTAGAACTTTGTCGCATGCAAACCTTGCACTAATAGTAAAAGACACATTACACCCTAGAGTATTAAAATAATAATATTTAGTTTTAATTTCAATATACTTGTCACTAATAACTATATACTTTGAGATAATGACCATGTAAACCCTAAACTTTGAGATATTTATCATACGAACCTTAATCTATGTAAATTCATTGAAGAAAGGGTGACCTTTTTTTTGGCCTAAAGTGAACTGTAATTCTGAGCATTCAGGTGAGTTTTCATGTGCTTTTTAAATTGGGTTGCACTTTATTCAAAATAGTATAATGCTAACTTGTTTAAATAATCGTTATTTGCTACGTGTTTGGATTCTTCGATAATAAGCGAATGTTGAGAAATATGCTATATGTACATGAAGAGATATATAAATGTTGGATTATAAATCATGAACCGTATAAATGTTGAATTGTGAATCGTGGAAATAAATAAAGTTGGAACCGTTGAACCGAACGGAAATAAAGAAAGTTGGAACCGTTGAACCGAACGGAAATAAAGAAAGTTGGAACCGTTGAACCGAACAGAAAATAATGAATAGTTAGTTTATATGGTTTTGGTGATATGTGTTGAATCGTTGATTTTGTTGATTTGTTGATAAGTATTGAGAATATGTGATCACTGAATAGTAATTAAATGATATTTGAGCAAATTGCATGATTGTTTTACAAGTTTGATGTTATTGGAAAAGTGTTTTATATTATAAGAATTGTTTTATACGTGAAAACCATGAATTCTCACTAGGCCTTTGGCTGACCCAAAACTCTTTTAAAATTTGTGCAACCCAGATGAGCTGCTTAGGAATCAGGAGATTATTTGAGATTGACTATGAGTAGAAGCTTCCGCTGATATAAGGTAAATTTGAGGTTTTTAATGCTCCGAAAAGGCGGGGTGTTACAGTTGGCATCAGAGCCATAGGTTTAAGTGAATTAGGTTTTAGGAACCTAGTCTTAATCCCAGATTAGATATTTAAGTTGCAAAAATGGTTGATAGTTAGTGCTTACTAGGCTCATTAAAGATAAGGAGTAATAGTTGTATTTTGACATGAATTATATGCCTTTATATAGATAGATACGTTGGCCTCTTAGATATCTTATGGACTTCAATGATAATGGCACAGAGAAATGCAAGGAAAAGGTGGTGGTGAATCCAAGTTAAATCCAACAAAGAACCAAGATGTGCCTGTTACCAAAGGAGAACTAAGTAACGAAATCATAAGAATTATGTCAGAACACATGCCCACTATTCTGGCTCAAAGTCAAGAAAACTTTAGGAAGGCAGAAGAAGCTAGGAAAGCTGTAGAAGAGGCTGAGAAAAAGAAAAAGTTAAATGAAGATGCTGAGAGGAGGAGAAAAGCAATGGAAGATAAGAGGGCTGCAGAGGAGCAGGAAAAGAAAAGAAAGGCTGAACAAGATAGGAAAAACGCAGAAAATGCTGAGAGACTAAGAAACGAAGAATCCCAGAGAGACGGATGTAGCTACAAATCCTTCTTAAATTGCAAACCGATTGAATTTCATGGAGATAGCGACCCTGTGATTGTCACCAACTGGTTAAAGAAGATAGAGGACATCTTTGAAATTAGTGAATGCTCACGTGGACAAAGGGTGAAGTATGCATCCCATTTGCTTAAAGGAGAAGAGCGACATTCGTGGAATATGATCAAGATCACTCATGGTAATGAAGCTGTGAGTGCTATGACATGGGAACAATTTGAAGAGTTGGTCATGGAAAGTTGTTGTCCCCAAGGATTGATGGACAAGCTTGAGGAGGAATTCTTGAAGCTGCAACAGAATGATATAACAGTTCCGAAATACACGGAAAAGTTTAATGAAAAGGCAAGATTTGCAAAATATCAGGTAGCTATTGAGGAAAGAAGAATCAAACGATACATATGGGGTTTAAAAGCTGGAATTAGGGGTCCAGTTCAACAAGCACGACCTGCAACTTTTCAAGAAGCAGTAGAGCTTGCTTTAATGATAGAAAAGGATTATAACCGAAAGCTAGAGGAAGGAGGAGATAAAGAAAGAAAGAGAGAGAGTAGGGATGAAGACGTGAAAAAGATCAAAATCAACGGTGGGAAAGTAGAGGATGTTGGGGAGTATAAACCATGTACCATATGCAAGAAAACCCATAAGGGGAAATGTTGGCATGAGGATTGTCGTAATTGTGGGAAACTGATCGGATCCCAACCGTCAAGTTTATTACACAAGTCAACCACTTGTGAATGGTCAACCGTAATAAAATTCAAACAGTCTAAAACCAATGCAATTTCCCTTGGAATATAGTGGATTCCTGGGTCGTTAAGTCCCACGGAGGATTAATGGTGCTTAAAAATGTTCAGATGTCGAATGATCACTAAGGATAATGATCAGTAAGGATTTTTGATTGATAACTACACTACTGATTGATTGGAATTGTATTTGGATACAGAATTATAAAGCACAACAATCAGATTAAATAAACTTAAACGAATACGTTTATTAAATTTTACGTAAACGTACAAAATAAAACGTGAGTTTTAAGAAATAAAAGACCTACAAATATGAAAATGATATTTTTACAATCCGAATAATAAAAGAAAATTTTTGGAAAATTAAAATTATTTTTATAACTATTTATTTAATTATTATTAATTAAAAACTATTTTAAACTATTTAATAATACTCTAAAATATAATAAAATATGAAATTAAGCTAGAAAAATTAAATTATGACTTATAAAAATCTAAAATATTATAAAAATTATTTTAAAATTGAAAATATATTTTTTACACTTTTTATCTATTTATTATTAATTAATTACTATTTATTAATTATTTAAAATACACTTAAATACAAGAAAATATAAAATTAACCTGGAAAAATGAAATTTTAACTTAGAAAAATCTAAAATATTATAAAACTAATTTTAAAACTGAAAAGATATTTTTTATGCTTTTTATTTATTTATTATTAATTATTTAATACTTTTAACTATTTTAAATTCTAATAAATACTAAACAAACTAAGAAAATTATGAAATTTTTTATATAAATATCTTATGATGACAGAAAACTAAAAAAATAATAAAAACAAGAAGTGCTTAATAATAAGCTGAAAAAGAAAATTAAAAAGCTAATTTCTATTAAATAAACGCTATCACTATTTTAAAATGATGTTTTTATGTTTTTTTCTTTTATAAACCTATTATACTACTGATTATAAGCAACTTTTAAGAAAACAAAAATTTTGAAACTTAAAAATAATCAGTTTGAAAGCTAAAGAGCTTAACAGTTGAGCTTATGAGCTTATTTTGATTTTTCAAGCTCAAACAAGCTTACAAGCTGGAACCAAAGATGAAATAAGACACGAATAAGCTAAAGTACTCAAATTAAGCTAAAAAGCAAAGAGAAACACACTGATAAGCTTATAATAAGCAAATAAGCACTTATACTAATCCTACTAACCAAACAGGCCTGCAGCCATCTTCACAAGCAGTTTAAGCTTATTAAATAAGCTAAAAAGCTCAAAATAAGGACTGAGGTAGCAAGATGGGTTGGTGAGTTTTCCAAAAAGTCCAAGCTCACACTGTGGGAACCACTGTAGAGCTTATGAAAAGCTTGAGAAAAAGCTTGTAAAACTGATTAATGACTCAGTATATACTGAGTCAGTTGTATACTGAGTTTTTGGACAGAACTAAAAGCTGAATGCAGCCCTACCAAATAAGCTAGAAAAGGAGAAATAAGCACTGGACTAAAGAGATGGCTAGATTGGCTTTCCAAAAAGCCAAGGTTCACAAGCTGAGGTTCACTAATAAGCTCTGTGTGAGCTTGTGAAAAAGCTTGTAAAACTGTGCACAGGGCACTTTTTTAAACAAGTGGTCAAAATAAGCTAAGAAATAAGCTATTAAATAAGCTAACTAGAAATTATAAAAAATACTATGATAAAGATGAGCAGTTAAATATTAATATCCCAAAAGCTCAAATCTTGAAACTTACTATTAAGTCCTATATAAAATTATCTATTTTATTCAAAAACGACTAAACTGAAAATTTTCACTTTTTAAGATAAACTAAAAAGTTGACTAAAATGAACTTTGGAACAATCCTAATCACTGATTATGTTGTATTAAGGTGGATTAAGACTGATTTGATCAACAATAACAACTTATGAATACAAAACCATGATTATGAAACATGAAATCTACACAGTTGATGAACAAGGAGTGATCAAAGGCTATTTTGACTTTTTCACAAATGAGCACTAGATTTTATGGTTGAACTGAGTTATTTTGACCTAATGTGACACAGAACAACAACAAACAACATCACAAACAACCTCTAACACAGGTTTACTCACAAATCCAAACAACCTTTAAACTAACTGATTTTGTGATTTTCAAAAGTTTACACAGATTAAGACCATGCAATTGATTAAAGACTTTATATTATTACTTAATGAGACTGAAGAAGCATAAAACAACAACAATAACAGCATAAAACTAGGAAATGACAATTATGCTATATTAACTGTGAAAATGAGATTTTTAGTAACTACAAATTGTAAAGAACAAGCTAATTGTTTTATTATAGAAATCTACTTAACTGCAGCTTAGAAACATAATAACACAAAGCTTTAAGCTAAAAGCTACCTATGTAATGAAATGCAAAAATGCTAAGAAAGAGCTTACAACTGCCTTCCAGCCAAATACCATGAACCAATGATCAAGACCACTCCTAATAGCATTCCACAAAGCTTCTAACCCAAGGGAAATCCAGAGATTACCCTGCTTCAGCCTTTTTCATCATCTTCAATGATTTTTGATTTTTAACTAAGTTTTCTTGATTTTTATGAATTTTTAAGTTTTATAACTACAACTGACTTTTTTGGTTCTAATAGCTCTCAGAAGCTATATAATGAACTTATATGAGCTTATGAGTTCATAATATCAACCACAAACAACTTTAAGCTAAAATTGATATTTTGCTCAAGAATTGCATAAACTGAATACGTACTTAAAACTTGAAATTGATTACTTAAAAGCTTTACAATGCACTGAAATAACTTAACAAATCACTTGAAAGCTTTAAGATAAACTGGAAATTGAAATTTAATTAAAACGACATAAGCTAATAAATTTTTACACTAGATATGCTTCACATTGCTTCATCTCTTCTTTATATTGATCTTTTAGGCTCTGTCGACATCTCTGAGTGTTTCCCACCTATTTAAGCCATTGGATCCATCAAACTCATCATATTCGTACAAGTGTAAATTTGGCGCCAAAAGTCTTGAGCATGTTTATTGCAATTAAGGAACTTTGGGAGGATGTGGAGGTGTTAAGGAGTGGGTAGACAGGTGTATAACAGGTGGAAAGGTGGAGAAAACCATGGTGGTTTTGGTTTGCAGGCTTGGTGAGGAAGAAGCACAGTAATACTGGTTTTGGCGCGTTGACTTTATTTGACCGCTGGTATTAATAGAGAAAGGGGGGTCAAAATTGGATAATGGACTGGCTCAAGGGATTTGGACTGGCTCAAGGATCAAGGGTCAAGGGTCAAGTGAATTTGGGCTTGTATATGGGCCAGCTGGGATTGGTTGTGTTTGTGTTTTGGGTTGGATTAATAAAAGAGTCCGTTTGGTTTGGTATTAACACAAGGACCATTTATGTAATTCTAGCAAACTTGAAGGACCAAAACTGAACTTTTTCCAATGTTAACACAAGGACCAAACTTGCCAAGTATGAATAGTACAAGGGTAATATTTGATTATTTTTACTTTTTAAATTCACCAAGGACTATTTTTGACATTTTTCAAACTTTTAGGGACTAAAGTTGTCATTTTGTAATTTTTGAACTTTGAAGGGTTTGTTTTGACAACTTTTGAATCCCATGGACCTTAAATGATATTTTGCTTTATTTTGATTTACCTGGGACTATTTTTGACAACTTTTGAAACTTGGGGGACTGAAACTGCCAATTATGCAAACTTGATACGTTTTTCACCTGATTTTGGTATTTTTGCATTTGAAACACATAAAACACTTATTTGTGATATTTTTATCATTTTGATGCATTTCTGAGTGTTTTCAGATGTTTTAGCAGTTTAAATGATACAAAAATGATGAGTATTTAGACACTCATCAATCCCCCACACTAAGATATTGCTAGTCCCTAGCAATCTTTTTAGAAAACTTAATGGATTTCATCTCTTTACCAAAATCCATTACTTCTGGAGTAGCCAATCGTTTTAGTTCAAGTAAGAACCTTGGTACAATGATAACCAAAATGATTTTGAGCAAATCACCAGCTTTCAACGGTTTTGATTTGTCTTTACCAGAAGCCGTTTGCTTCTGGACTAGCCAACTCTTAGATAAATTATAAATATTATCTTTGGTGAGCTGAACACCATACAATTTTGGGCAAATTGCAAGCCATAAACGGATTTGAGATATTTTTACCAAGAGCCGTTTGCTCCTAGATTAGCCAATCCTTATGTGGGTTAGACATGGCGGACTGATTACCATTTTCTGAGTAAGTGTAAAACACTTATTTCAAAAAACAAATTGGCCAAAAATGGGGGAATTGGGTGGTATAATTACATGATAAAATTCGTGAGAATTCCCCCTCACACTAGAAATGAATATTGCCCTCAATATTCAAAGTACCGGCGGTTATGCCGAAACATAGAACGTAAAAGGGAAATACTAAGGCCATTATTTTATTTTTGATATATACATTTTTTTTTATGACTACTTATATACAACAGCGGGGGGAAACTCCCCCACACTAGGGTGATACTCACGGGTGAAAACCCATGTGGTGTGCTACTGTTTTTGATTATCGAGTCGCTAGCTTGACTCGATCCCCGCATTCATTGGTTCATGGGGAAAGTTTGTAGATCCGGGACAACCACGGGTGGAATGTCCTCTCCAAAATAGTGTTTTAATCGATGACCATTCACTTTAAAATTTGGACCATCGGGTTGAGATAACTCAATAGTCCCATAAGGAAATACTTTAGTGATGGTGCATGGTCCAGACCAGCGGGATTTAAGTTTTCCTGAGAAAATCTTCAATCTTGAATTGAAAAGAAGGACTCGATCACCGACGTTGAAAACGCGGTTCTTGATTTTGGAGTCATGAATCTTCTTTGTCTTTTGTTTGTAGATCAAAGAGTTCTCGTATGCTTGATCACGGAGTTCATTTAGTTCATTCATTTGAACTTTTCTGTGATCACCAGCTGTCTGAATATCGAAGTTGGCATGTTTCAAGGCCCAGTATGCTTTGTGCTCGAGCTCAATCGGCAGATGACATGCCTTTCCGTATACAAGCTTGTATGGAGTACACCCGATTGGTGTTTTATAAGCTGTATGGAAGGCCCAGAGTGCGTCATCCAGTTTATCCGACCAGGATGCACGGTTTTCGCCTACTGTCCTTTCAAGAATTATTTTTATACCACGGTTGGAATCTTCCACTTGCCCACTTGTTTGGGGGTGGTATGCAGTAGAGAGACGGTGGGTTACACCATACTTTTGCATGACTCGATCAAATTGGTCATTGCAGAAATGTGTACCACGATCACTGATTATAGCTCGCGGAGTTCCAAACCTAGCAAAAAGAGATTTTAAAAATTTTACAACAACTCGGGCATCATTAGTAGGTAAAGCTTTCGCTTCAACCCATTTTGACAAATAGTCAACAGCCACAAGTATGTATTTGTTTCCTCGAGATGATGGAAATGGCCCCATAAAGTCAATGCCCCAGATGTCAAAGATCTCACATACTTGAATGGCGTTTTGCGGCATTTCATTTCTTTGAGAGATATTTCCGTGACGTTGACAAGCGTCACAGGTTTTAACAAATTCATGGGCATCCTTATAAATAGTGGGCCAATAAAACCCGGAATCAAACACCTTTTTGGCAATGTAGTTTGGACTATGATGGCCCCCGGTGGGTCCAGCATGGCAAGCTTTGAGAATGTCCATAGCTTCCTGTCCATAAACACACCGTCGGATGACTTGATCCGCACAGATTTTGAATAAGTAGGGGTCGTCCCAGAAGTAATGTTTAACATCCTTGAAGAATTTGTTCTTCTGTTGGGTCGACATTCCTTTCACTATGAAGTTACCCGCATGGTAATTTGTGAAGTCAGCAAACTATGGGGTAGTAGAGTTTCCACGAAAAGAAACCGCATTGAGTGTCTCAAGAGGAAATGTTTCATTTATTTCCTTTTTCTTGAAAACATCTTGGTGAGGGTTTTCTAGACGGGACAAATGATCAGCAGCCAGGTTCTCAGCTCCTTTTTTATCACGTATAATGATATCAAATTCTTGCAGGAGAAGAACCCAACGAAGCAATCTCGGCTTTGCATCTTGTTTTGCAAAGAGATATTTGAGAACCGAGTGATCCGTATACACCACACATTTGGTCAAGATTAGGTATGGCCGAAACTTCTCAAACGCATACACCACGGCTAATAGCTCTTTTTCTGTGGTGGTGTAATGGGTTTGAGCTTCAGTCATAGTCTTACTTGCGTAGTGGATAGGCTGAAAATGCTTGGCTCTACGTTGCCCTAAGACTGCACCGATAGAAAAATCACTTGCATCGCACATGAGCTCAAAGGGTAAATCCCAGTCGGGAGCAACGAGAATGGGTGCTTCAGTAAGCTTTTTCTTTAATGTTTCAAAAGCTTTGATGCACTCGGGTGAGAAGATAAAAGGAGCATCTTTTTCAAGAAGATGAGTCATAGGCCGGGCGATTTTAGAAAAATCTTGTATGAATCTGCGATAAAAACCGGCATGACCTAAAAAACTCCTAATACCTTTGACGGTAGTAGGATGAGGCAATTTAGCAATAACATCTACTTTTGCTCTATCTACCTCAATCCCGTTTTTTGAAATCTTATGGCCAAGGACTATGCCTTCTTTGACCATAAAGTGGCTCTTCTCCCAATTTAGACAAAGATTGGTGTCTTCACACCGTTTGAGCATTTTATCTAAATGGGAGAGACATGTTTGAAATGAGTCCCCAATGACCGAGAAGTCATCCATAAACACCTCCATTGTTTCCCCGATCATGTCGTGGAATATGGCCATCATACATCGTTGGAACGTGCCAGGAGCATTACATAGGCCAAAAGGCATACGTCTGTAGGCAAAAGTTCCGTATGGGCAGGTGAATGTGGTCTTTTCTTGATCTTGTGGATCAATGGGGATCTGAAAATAACCCGAGAAACCATCAAGGAAACAATAGTACTCGTTCCCTGCTAATCTCTCAAGCATTTGGTCCATGAAGGGTAGAGGAAAATGGTCTTTACGGGTGGCGTCATTCAACTTGCGATAGTCAATACACACACGCCATCCCGTAACCAACCGAGTTGGAATTAACTCGTTTTCTTCATTTGTGACAACAGTTATGCCACCCTTTTTAGGAACACAATGAATTGGGCTAACCCAAGGACTATCTGAGATCGGGTAAATTAATCCTGCATCAAGAAGTTTAAGAACCTCTTGTTTAATAACATCATGGATTTTTGGATTTACTCGTCTCTGATGTTGAACTGCTGGCTTGAAGTCATCCTCCATCAAGATTTTGTGAGTACAAAACTCAGGGTTGATACCCTTAATGTCGGAGAGTTTCCAAGCAATTGCTTGCTTGTGTGACTTCAAGACCTTTATGAGAGCAGTCTTTTCATCTTTACTCAAATCTCGAGCAATAACGACGGGTAATTTATCATCACCTTCAAGAAATGCATACTCGAGATGAGGTGGTAAGTCCTTAAGTTCAACCTCAGGAAATTCTTTAGTTTTCTCAACTGACTTGACTTCCTTGTTATGAAGCTTGACGGGAGGGAGTGATGAAGGATCATCATTGAGCATCTTCTCGATGAGAAGAATATCTCCCTCGATGTCGATGGGAGCGTGATCAATTTCCCATGAAACCGAATCACTAGACAAGTATGCTTCAATCTCTTCCAAGATGAAGTCACTTTCCTCAAATGGAGTGAGAGAAGGAGTAGAATTGGCAATGATGGGTTGAGATGAATGAGTGATATTATCACTCGAAGAATTATGATCATAACCAAGAACTTCTTGAGAGTACTCTTCAGAAGCAACATCAATGATATCTATTCGGTTAACCGACTCAGAATCATAGTTTGCAGAGTACCTCGAAGTTTGATCAAGGTTAAAGGTGACAGCTTCATTACCAACACGTAATGTGATTTCTTGCTCAAATACATCAATGATAGCACGGCCCGTTCTCGTGAATCCTCGCCCAACAATGAGAGGAACCCGATGATCGGCATCGAAATCAACAACCACAAAGTCACCGAAAATAGAACTTTCCTACTTTCACAAATACGTCCTCGTCAATGCCAAGTGGACGGGATATTGTACGATCTGCAAGCTCGAGAGTCATGCATGTAGGAGTAAGGTCAGGAAGAGAAAGTTTCTTCCATACAGAATGAGGCATTAGGTTAATGCTTGCACCAAGATCGGCTAAGGCAAAGCATTCAACCATTCCTGGAAATACACAAGGTAAGAGGAATTTTCCAGGATCTCCAAGTTTCTCGGGAAGCTTCTTCAAGATAACTGCTGAGCAGTTCTCGTTCAAAGGAGTTTTTGCCATCTCAAACAGCTTTTCCTTGTTGCTTAACATGTGTTTGATAGTTGATGCAAACTTGGGCATCAGCATGATAGCATCCGCAAAGCTTATGTCAAAATGTAGTTCTTGGAAAATTTGAAAAATTTGTCCATTTGATGACTGGCTTTTCGCGGAGCTTTTGCTCATTCAAACGTGATGGGTAAGGAATAGAAGATTTGGATTTGGGTTTTTCAACTGGAGCTACAGGAGGTTCAAAAACAACTCCTGGATTGGATTTGGGTTTCGGAACAACTTGAGGATGGACATCGTTGGTACCTCCGTTATTAGTAGGAAGTTCCTTGTCCTTTGTAGCCTCAGGTTCACTTTCCACTACCTTCGGGAGAGAAGAAGAAGAGGTAGTAGGAATAGCGGGTCCATCGTATGATACACCACTTCTGGTTGTGATCGCCTTTGCATCGCCCCTAAGTTAGCGATCGTGTTGCTTGGAAGTTTTCCTGAGCCCGAGGGTTGATCATTTAAAGACTTCTTTAGATCAGCGATCTGACTGACCAACAACCTGTTCATTTCATCTTGGGATTTCATGAATTGCTTCAATAACTCATCAGATGATGGTACTGGAGGATGTGGAGGGAAATTTTGAGGTCGTATGTTTTGATTATGACCTTGTTGTTGAAAATTCCCTTGGTTAGGATTTACATTTCCCTGAAATTGATTCCCTCGATTGAAATTGTTTTGATTAAGGTTTCCTTGATGTTGGAAACCTTGATTTGGTCCGGGATAGAAATTACCTTGGTTTTGATAACCTTGGTTCATTCTAGGTTGGTTCTGATTCCGGTTTTGTATGTTAGGATTCTGATTAAAACCAGGTGGTCCCTGATAAGTATTAGCATGGTAATTTGGTTCATTTTGAGGACGGTATTGATTACCTCCCTGATGTGAAGTACCGGCTATAGCATTGGCTTCAAACGGACTACCATCGGTGGCAGTACAGTTGTAGTATGCATGAGGGCCACCACAAGTAACACAGACCTCGACTTTCTTCACTTCACCATGTGATGGTGTCTGTGTGAAAGTGACTTTCTTTTGGTTAGCAAGAACCAAAGCCTGAACAATATCTGTGAGTTTGTCAATCTTGGCATCGGTGCTAGATGTACTCACATGAGATGAAGTAGAAGGTCCTGCATTAGACTGAGACTGATATGTCTTTGTTCGAAAAGGGAGGACCTGGGACTTGTTTTCAATGATTTGCAAGGCTTCTTTTGTGGTCTTGCTCAGGAAATTACCTCCCGCGGAGGCATTTAAAGAGTCTTGGTTAGCTTGGTTCAGACCATTGTAGAAAGTATCCATTTGCATTAACTCGGTAAAACCATGATGTGGACACTTTCGGAGCAACTCTTTGTAACGATCCCATGCCTCCCCGAATGATTCATCAAATCTTTGAGAGAATTTCATTATCTCATTCTTAAGACTTGTAGTTCGGGATGGAGGATAGAATTCGTTAACAAACTTAGTGACTAAATCCTCCCATGTCTCAATGGAACGAGGGGGTTGTTTCTCAAGCCAATTCCGGGCTTGTCCCTCTAGAGAGAATGGGAACAGAAGAAGCTTAATTGCTTCATGTGGGACATTCTTGTATTTGATGGTCGATGCAATCTTGGTGAACCATCGAATATGTGCATGAGGATCATCCCGCTCAAAACCATAAAATTGGCTTTGGATCACAAGATTAAGCAACCCGGTTTTGAGCTCGAAGGTATCAGCCACGATGGCTGGGACAATAATAGCATCTCCATAACCCTCGATGGGTGCTTGGAGAAGCTCATTCATCGGTTTGTCTTCTGCCATTACGACAGGGGGTGGTGGTGCTAGACGTTCCTTAGTCACGGCTGAAGGAGCGAACGCCCTCTACGTCTACGCGGAATATTTACAAGCTCTGAAAGTGGACTTGTGGAGCTGGAAGAACAAGTGCGCATGCACTAAGTATAAAAATCAGTTTTCAAAAACAAATGCGAGGCAAAACGACGAGTGAACTTAAACCAATAATCACAAATGAAATGGCTTCTTTGAAAAAGGTACACCAAATCACAAGGACACAAAGGCAAGTTTTGATCTTTAAGATTGGGAACTTATTAATGTTCACACCCCCAGTTGGTTGGTGTACTGCCTTGATTTGCGGTGGTTGATTTTTATGTATTTATTAAGTACCACTGAAAAGACGTAGGTATGGATTTGTGCTAAGGGTTTAAATACTTTTGGACAATATTTTTTGGAATCGTCTCGTTTAACCAATTCGTACTTCTTTAAGAATCACCTTAAAGAAAATACAAGATAGAAAACGTTACGATTGTTTTGATGTTTTATATTATTTTTTTGGTGTTGTTAACACTTTAGGAAAAGTGTTAATGAACTTTTTGATATAAAAAAAACTGTTTACAAAAGGTGGTATATGTGCAAGTACGGGTCTGAGAATGCTCAAAACACGCTAAAGCCTCCCCGGCAGCGGCGCCAAAATTTGATCGGATCCCAACCGTCAAGTTTATTACACAAGTCAACCACTTGTGAATGGTCAACCGTAATAAAATTCAAACAGTCTAAAACCAATGCAATTTCCCTTGGAATATAGTGGATTCCTGGGTCGTTAAGTCCCACGGAGGATTAATGGTGCTTAAAAATGTTCAGATGTCGAATGATCACTAAGGATAATGATCAGTAAGGATTTTTGATTGATAACTACACTACTGATTGATTGGAATTGTATTTGGATACAGAATTATAAAGCACAACAATCAGATTAAATAAACTTAAACGAATACGTTTATTAAATTTTACGTAAACGTACAAAATAAAACGTGAGTTTTAAGAAATAAAAGACCTACAAATATGAAAATGATATTTTTACAATCCTAATAATAAAAGAAAATTTTTGGAAAATTAAAATTATTTTTATAACTATTTATTTAATTATTATTAATTAAAAACTATTTTAAACTATTTAATAATACTCTAAAATATAATAAAATATGAAATTAAGCTAGAAAAATTAAATTATGACTTATAAAAATCTAAAATATTATAAAACTTATTTTAAAATTGAAAATATATTTTTTACACTTTTTATCTGTTTATTATTAATTAATTACTATTTATTAATTATTTAAAATACACTTAAATACAAGAAAATATAAAATTAACCTGGACAAATGAAATTTTACCTTAGAAAAATCTAAAATATTATAAAACTAAATTTAAAACTGAAAAGATATTTTTTATGCTTTTTATTTATTTATTATTAATTATTTAATACTTTTAACTATTTTAAATTCTAATAAATACTAAACAAACTAAGAAAATTATGAAACTTTTTATATAAATATCTTATGATGACAGAAAACTAAGAAAATTATAAAAACAAGAAGTGCTTAATAATAAGCTGAAAAAGAAAATTAAAAAGCTAATTTCTATTAAATAAACGCTATCACTATTTTAAAATGATGTTTTTGTGTTTTTTCTTTTATAAACCTATTATACTACTGATTATAAGCAACTTTTATGAAAACAAAAATTTTGAAACTTAAAAATAAGCAGTTTGAAAGCTAAAGAGCTTAACAGTTGAGCTTATGAGCTTATTTTGATTTTTCAAGCTCAAACAAGCTTACAAGCTGGAACCAAAGATGAAATAAGACACAAATAAGCTAAAGTACTCAAATTAAGCTAAAAAGCAAAGAGAAACACACTGATAAGCTTATAATAAGCAAATAAGCACTTATACTAATCCTACTAACCAAACAGGCCTGCAGCCATCTTCACAAGCAGTTTAAGCTTATTAAATAAGCTAAAAAGCTCAAAATAAGGACTGAGGTAGCAAGATGGGTTGGTGAGTTTTCCAAAAAGTCCAAGCTCACACTGTGGGAACCACTGTAGAGCTTATGAAAAGCTTGAGAAAAAGCTTGTAAAACTGATTAATGACTCAGTATATACTGAGTCAGTTGTATACTGAGTTTTTTGGACAGAACTAAAAGTCAATGCAGCCCTACCAACTAAGCTAGAAAAGGAGAAATAAGCACTGGACTAAAGAGATGGCTAGATTGGCTTTCCAAAAAGCCAAGGTTCACAAGCTGAGGTTCACTAATAAGCTCTGTGTGAGCTTGTGAAAAAGCTTGTAAAACTGTGCACAGGGCACTTTTTTAAACAAGTGGTCAAAATAAGCTATTAAATAAGCTAACTAGAAATTATAAAAAATACTATGATAAAGATGAGCAGTTAAATATTAATATCCCAAAAGCTCAAATCTTGAAACTTACTATTAAGTCCTATATAAAATTATCTATTTTATTCAAAAACGACTAAACTGAAAATTTTGACTTTTTAAGATAAACTAAAAAGTTGACTAAAATGAACTTTGAAACAATCCTAATCACTGATTATGTTGTATTAAGGTGGATTAAGATTGATTTGATCAACAATAACAACTTATGAATACAAAACCATGATTATGAAACATGAAATCTACACAGTTGATGAACAAGGAGTGATCAAAGGCTATTTTGACTTTTTCACAAATGAGCACTAGATTTTATGGTTGAACTGAGTTATTTTGACCTAATGTGACACAGAACAACAACAAACAACATCACAAACAACCTCTAACACAGGTTTACTCACAAATCCAAACAACCTTTAAACTAACTGATTTTGTGATTTTCAAAAGTTTACACAGATTAAGACCATGCAATTGATTAAAGACTTTATATTATTACTTAATGAGATCAAGAAGCATAAAACAACAACAATAACAGCATAAAACTAGGAAATGACAATTATGCTATATTAACTGTGAAAATGAGATTTTTAGTAACTACAAATTGTAAAGAACAAGCTAATTGTTTTATTATAGAAATCTACTTAACTGCAGCTTAGAAACATAATAACACAAAGCTTTAAGCTAAAAGCTACCTATGTAATGAAATGCAAAAATGCTAAGAAAGAGCTTACAACGCCTTCCACCAAATACCATGAACCAATGATCAAGACCACTCCTAATAGCTTTCCACAAAGCTTCTAACCCAAGGGAAATCCAGATATTACCCTGCTTCAGCCTTTTTCATCATCTTCAATGATTTTTGATTTTTAACTAATTTTTCTTGATTTTTATGAATTTTTAAGTTTTATAACTACAACTGATTTTTTTGGTTCTAATAGCTCTCAGAAGCTATATAATGAACTTATATGAGCTTATGAGTTCATAATATCAACCACAAACAACTTTAAGCTAAAATTGAGATTTTGCTCTAGAATTGCATAAACTGAATACGTACTTAAAACTTGAAATTGATTACTTAAAAAGGTTTACAATGCACTGAAATAACTTAACAAATCACTTGAAAGCTTTAAGATAAACTGGAAATTGAAATTTAATTAAAACGACATAAGCTAATAAATTTTTACACTAGATATGCTTCACATTGCTTCATCTCTTCTTTATATTGATCTTTTAGGCTCTGTCGACATCTCTAAGTGTTTCCCACCTATTTCAGCCATTGGATCCATCAAACTCATCATATTCGTACATTTGGAATTTTGGCGCCAAAAAAGTCTTGAGCAGGTTTTTACAATTAAAGAAGTTTGGGAGATTGTGGAGGTGTTAAGGAGTGGGTAGACAGGTGTATAACAGGTGGAAAGGTGGAGAAAACCATGGTGGTTTTGGTTTGCAGGCTTGGTGAGGAAGAAGCACAGTAATACTGGTTTTGGTGCGTTGACTTTATTTGACCGCTGGTATTAATAGAGAAAGGGGGGTCAAAATTGGATAATGGACTGGCTCAAGGGATTTGGACTGGCTCAGGGATCAAGGGTCAAGGGTCAAGTGAATTTGGGCTTGTATATGGGCCAGCTGGGATTGGTTGTGTTTGTGTTTTGGGTTGGATTAATAAAAGAGTTCGTTTGGTTTGGTATTAACACAAGGACCATTTATGTAATTCTAGCAAACTTGAAGGACCAAAACTGAACTTTTTCCAATGTTAACACAAGGACCAAACTTGCCAAGTATGAATAGTACAAGGGTAATATTTGATTATTTTTACTTTTTAAATTCACCAAGGACTATTTTTGACATTTTTCAAACTTTTAGGGACTAAAGTTGTCATTTTGTAATTTTTGAACTTTGAAGAGTTTGTTTTGACAACTTTTGAATCCTATGGACCTTAAATGATATTTTTTTTTATTTTGATTTACCAGGGACTATTTTTGACAACTTTTGAAACTTGGGGGACTGTAACTGCCAATTATGCAAACTTGATACGTTTTTCACCTGATTTTGGTATTTTTGCATTTGAAACACATAAAACACTTATTTGTGATATTTTTATCATTTTGATGCATTTCTGAGTGTTTTCAGATGTTTTAGCAGTTTAAATGGTACAAAAATGATGAGTATTTAGACACTCATCAGAAACCAGGACATGCAACAAAGGACTGTAAGGCTGATTGGGTTTGTTTTAGATGTAAGAAACCGGGGCACAAGATCGCTGATTGTCCTGAATGGAAGCCTCTCGATCCACAAGAGAAAACAGGATATGGAGGCAAGCGAGGAGAGTACAAGGATACTCAACCACGAAAGACAATGGGAAGAGTTTTTCAACTAACAACAGAGAAGACTTAAGACACTCCATATTAGAAAGAATATAATAAAGAAGCATGTGATGCCTAATAGTACCCTTCAGTTCATAAGGATTATGAATTTTGATGTTTTTGAATTATTAAGTTTTGTTTATTTTCGATGGGATTATGCTTCTAAGTTGGATTGCATACATTATTGGTTGGTTTTTGAATTTTAGTTGCATAATAAAGTTTAGAGTAATGAACGAATATGATGTTATAACAAAGCGCCCATGACTGATTTTGTTTTAAATTTCGAGGACGAAATTATTTTTTTAGAGGGGAAGAGTTGTAAAACCCTAAAATTGTAAATGCGTTAAAAGACTATAATACCCCTCATTGTGAAAACCCGTAAAATATAACGAGTTCGTTAAGTACGTTAAATGCTACCTCATAAATAATAATACAAGACATGGATAATAAAACTTCCTTCAAATTACAAATAACTATATAATACATGAAAATGTTACATGTACACAAAGTTAGAACAAATAAATAAAATGCACAAGTTAATATGGGAAAGTAAATAAATTTGAGAATTTGTCTTGTAATCCCTTTTTGTTCGGCTCAAGAAAACGTCAAGGTCCCTAATCCATTCCTAAAATGGCTCATCTTATCACAATATAATACCATACAATCTCATTCAAAATATATCATTAAACCCTAATCCTCTTCCAAGAAAAACATACGGCAAAAATACTTCCTCCATCATCCTTTTCTGTCGACAAGCAGTCCAAGAAGAGAGGTTCAAAGCTTCGTTTCAAGGCTGGTTTTCACGTATTTGTTATTGATATCGGTTGGTTCGAGTGTGGGATTCGTTATTGCTACTGTTGTCGTGATCCTTGTGCACACAAGGGTTTGATTTGTTGGCTTGGGTCTTTGTTTTTCCTCTCCTTTTTCACACGTTAAAGGTATCATGTCACACCCTTTTTGTCTCATTTTTACTTGTGAATCTGGTTGTGTAGGGTGCATATCATACGCATGGTTTGTGTTTAAAAACATGTCTCATATAAAGGATTAAAATCAAACCAAGTACATTACTACATAAACCTTGAGATAAACCCTTAATATGTGTCGACCCTTATGTCTTGTTTACATGCTCACGCTAAAAGGCATGTTTCATGAGATAATACAAATCATTGATATAACACTTATATGCGTCGAATAAGGAGCACAAAAATAACTTGGCATGAATCTGATTTTAAAGCACACGGCATGTGTATTCTTTTGTTATTATCAAGTTTGAATGAATTAAAACATGGCTATGCTAGATATTATTTTGGATCGAATAGTACATATTCCTACTGTCATTACAAATAAAAATGGAAGTATTGGTATAAATGCTAAGTCATGAACGAAAATGGGTAGTCTTATGGGGGTAAGTTCAAGAGTGATCGCGGGATTCATGTGTGAGTTGTTTGCCATTTTGAAAGCATGTCGGGATAGATGAGCTGGGGATTAATCATATTACGTGTTTGCTTGGTCGTAAATGTTAGTTATTTGAACCGCGATCAATTGTGAAAATGTTACAAATTGTTTTGAAAAGGGTAAAGGGTCATGTTCGAGGGTGATCGCGGGATTAATGGGTAAGTTGTACGAGGTGTTTAACGTGTGTCGGGGAAGTCGAGTCGGGGGTTAGTAGTTACGGGTGTTTACTTAGTTGTGTCGATTAGTCGTTTGACCCGCGATCGGGGTTGAAGTTAGCATGTCGAGGAAGAAAAAAAAAGGAAGTAAAATGAAATACAGTATAGTACGAATGGTTCAAATTTTGTTGCATGACTTATAAATTGATATATTTTCACTTTAACCCTCGTCTTTAGAACTTTGTCGCATGCAAACCTTGCACTAATAGTAAAAGACACATTACACCCTAGAGTATTAAAATAATAATATTTAGTTTTAATTTCAATATACTTGTCACTAATAACTATATACTTTGAGATAATGACCATGTAAACCCTAAACTTTGAGATATTTATCATACGAACCTTAATCTATGTAAATTCATTGAAGAAAGGGTGACCTTTTTTTTGGCCTAAAGTGAACTGTAATTCTGAGCATTCAAGTGAGTTTTCATGTGCTTTTTAAATTGGGTTGCACTTTATTCAAAATAGTATAATGCTAACTTGTTTAAATAATCGTTATTTGCTACGTGTTTGGATTCTTCGATAATAAGCGAATGTTGAGAAATATGCTATATGTACATGAAGAGATATATAAATGTTGGATTATAAATCATGAACCGTATAAATGTTGAATTGTGAATCGTGGAAATAAATAAAGTTGGAACCGTTGAACCGAACGGAAATAAAGAAAGTTGGAACCGTTGAACCGAACGGAAATAAAGAAAGTTGGAACCGTTGAACCGAACGGAAAATAATGAATAGTTAGTTTATATGGTTTTGGTGATATGTGTTGAATCGTTGATTTTGTTGACTGTTGATAAGTATTGAGAATATGTGATCACTGAATAGTAATTAAATGATATTTGAGCAAATTGCATGATTGTTTTACAAGTTTGATGTTATTGGAAAAGTGTTTTATATTATAAGAATTGTTTTATACGTGAAAACCATGAATTCTCACTAGGCCTTTGGCTGACCCAAAACTCTTTTAAAATTTGTGCAACCCAGATGAGCTGCTTAGGAATCAGAAGATTATTTGAGATTGACTATGAGTAGAAGCTTCCGCTGATATAAGGTAAATTTGAGGTTTTTAATGCTCCGAAAAGGCGGGGTGTTACAGCTTCCCTGGCTGCGGTAATTCCTGTTGCGGTTGCTACTCTGGTCAGTGGATTGTCTCCGAGGTTGTTCCCGTGACCTGTAGTTGGAGTAACCTTTCTTGCTATCTGTCGCAGCAGCTTCTCCTTGGATAAAGGACCTTGTGCGCTTCATAAGTTCATCAAATGTTTGGGGGATTCTGTCATTCAGCCTTTTGATGAGTTCTGGGTTATTGATCCCGTTCATGAACCCTGAGATCTTTAGTACTTCGGGGCATGCTTTGACTTCTATGCACTCATTTTTGAAGCGCTCCACATAGGCGCTTGTGGATTCCCCCTGGCGCTGTTTCACTCAAGCGAGTTCGACAGGGTTTTTAGCACACTTTTTCCTTTGACTGAAGTTTAGGCGAAACGCCTTCCGCAACTCTTCAAAGCCATCAATGCTTCTGCGTGGAAGCTTACTGAACTAGTTTCGTGCGTTTCCCACTAGTGTGGAATTGAACATGTGGCACCACACAGGTTGTGGCCAGTTTTCGATAGTAGCGGCTGATTCAAAAAAATTTAGGTGATCGTCAGGGTCACCTGTTGTAACCACTCGTAAATTTCCATCCCGATTTTTGTGGCTATTTTTTTTCTTTCGTTTCGAACTTTAAACACGACAAGTCATGGGATATTTTACACCTCAAACTCGATAATAAAAATTATATAAATTATACATAATAAACTTTTTATATTTTTATTTCCTACCGGGCCTTTAGCCCAAACCCGATCCAATTCTTCTATTCCTTATATTGGGCTTGTTAGACGCAAACCAACCCAACCCTTTCTATTATTTCTTTTGAGCCAAGCCCATTTCAAACTCCTAGCCCAACATATACACTTTGTCAAATATTGTGACAAATTGTGATTTCTATGTTTCTGTGCATGCATGCGTGACCTCATCAAAAGCAAACACAAGAATCAAACTTCACCCTTGGTCAAATAATAAAACGTGCGCCTTGTTTTCTTTCCTTGTTGCAGTCAACGAAACCCAAAACAAAAACATTTGGTCAAACTTTATTCTTGTAAATGTGTATAAAGATTATTCGTATCTTGTTTCATTGTTCTGTGATAGTTAACGAGGCAAGACCCCAAAACAAATTCCAACTTTTGAGCTATCATATCATGCGTGTATAAGAAAGAGGATACAAAGCAAAGTCTAGCCACCCTATTAACAATTATCTATAGCCTAAACAATATTTGACTTACCTTTTGACCTAAAGACCTAAGAGTCCTAGAGTCCCCATGCCACTTGTGAATTGACAACACCAAATCATGCCTCAAAGTTGTGTCACTGTCGAGCATGCTTCAAAACACAACTCACCCATCACTCTCATCTTTTGGAGCTAGTAAGAAGCTTGCAAAACCTATTTCTATCACCTTCTCTATATAATGTGACTTCTAAAACTCACCAACTCACTCATTCAATCTCAAAACTCATATCACACTCAATCACATAATCGTCCACTGTGGGAAAGTCGAGCAAAGGAAAACACATGGTTGGTCGTCTAGTTTGGGTAAAAGGAAACGAGAAGTTCTTGCTAGTCACGTACACTTCCCTTCGAGATCACATCACCACCCCCTTGGGTGTTGTAAGTTCTTTTTGACTCCATCTCATTTCATTTTCTCGTCTTAATGTTTAACGATAAACTTGTTATATTTGAAAATGAAACCTTTGTCACATTTCTTTTAAAACCTCACGTTTTCTTTAAAGACTTACACGGCTCGTTATCGTTTTCTTTTAAAACTTGGTCACGTATAACTTGTAAAAGAAACTTTAAGCTCACACTTTGCCACGTTAACAACACAATAAATAACGTAATGAACCCTTAACCCCCTCCCATGTCACGACTTAATTGTAAAAACCAAACTGATCCCACGTTGGGCCTAAAGGCGCAAACGTGTTTAAACTTTGGCCTACTTAAGTTAACCCGGCCCATTGAAAATGAAAATAAGACCTATTAAGCTAAAATAAGCTAATCTAAAAAGTTGGAATGAAAACTATGCTTAAAAACCACTTTTGGACCTATTTTGCAAGATCTACACGTTACGGGTATAATATGGATAATCGGTGAATACTTTGAAACCTTTACGTATGCATGTAAAAGTCTAGGGTCCATTTGGTAAATATGGGAAACTAGTGTAAAAAGGAAATAATACATTTTGGGTCAAAAATGTAAAATTTGAAACTAAAAGGGACTAAAAGTGATAATATAACTTTTTGGGATAAACTTTGTAAAAACAGATTTTTGAGGGACAAAAACTGTAAATTGTGAATGAGAAATATATTTGGGTACAAATTGTCATTTTTCCAAAGTTTAAGGGCCAAACTTGTATATTTTCAAACTTGAGGGTAAAAAGTGTAAATTTAGAAAAAAAAATTTAAAAAACTTGTAAACTCATAACGACTTTATAAAAACGAGTATTTTGACGACCTATTATTCGTAACGAGAATTATCACATCGATATCTAATTAAACTTGTATATATATAAGTATATAAATATATGGAAACACTATTCGATACCGACACAACTTAAAGTAAATAAACAAAACTCTCGGTAACATCTTTATATTTATAACGCTCTATTAAATTGCATATTCAATGCTCTATCTCTTCGGTCGTAAACCAAACGTATATCATTATTCTGAGACTTGCCATCTCGTTCTTAGGTTCCGGGTAGGAGCCACTGCTATATAACACTTGATCTCTTTGTGCTTATTCACTACTGCTAAGGTGAGTTTATAGCCCCACTTTTACTTTTATTTACTTGCTTTATAAAACTATGGGGTGAGAAACATGCAAAACTCTTTTCGGACCTGAAACTGAAAACACTATTACGTGAAACAACCTTGAATCCCAACTATGTTACCGTTAGTTCCCTTTGGGGAGGCGCGATTGTTATGAATAGATCTATTGGGGATGACACCCCCGTTCGAGTTTGACCGGATAGGCGAACGTCGAACGTATACCATATCGTATTGATTGAGTGTACTGGAAATACACTTGCTGGGTTTTTATTTATCATGCTTCTAGATGCATGAACACTGTCGTAGTTTCGGTCGCATGGACTTGGTACTAGCGTAATAGCCTTTTTGCATATAGTGTCATTCGCGGAGATGCTTATATGTACAACTATGGTCCAACTTGAATATTTTAAATTAAACCTATGAACTCACCAACCTTTGTGTTGACATTTTAGCATGTTTTTCTCAGGTTTACTTATTGGCGTGGCATTGGCAAAGGCATTCGTTGGAGACCGGCATCCGAAGTGTTTCCAAATATTTTAATACAACTTTTAATGGGACAACATATATTTTTATGGGTTTTACTTCTGCACTTTGAAACAATGATGTAAAACCATTTCTTAAATAAATCTATATTTTGAAAATGGAATAGAATTTTCATTCTTTATTACCTTGTGTTGTGTATATTGATTTAGTAGCACCCCATGACCCGAACGCTTCCGCTGTGAAATTTTGGGGGTGTTACACCTGTTCCATCATAGGTTTTCACATTGGCGGGTATGCGCCTCCTTTTATTTTCTGAGAAATCACTGATTCGCCGAGTGAACGCATCTACTTTTTGGCGGCGCCACGGAAGGGATATGTCTTCATCCTCCTGGTCGCGATATTTCCTTCTGGACTTCTAGTGTCCAGTTTCGCTATCCTCGTTGTCCGAGGAGTTACCAGAGGACGAACTTTCCCTTTTTCGACGTTTGCGCCGACTGCCCTCAGAATCTGCACTTGAAGGGCTTTCACTTGAGGAGTACCGTCGCCCAAGTCTGTCCTGGATCCTGCGGTTACCAAGCCTAGCATGGAAATTGGTACGCCGTTCATCCTCTTCGCTTTCTTCCAGATGCTGTGAGTTAGTTTTCTCCTCATTCTCAACTCTCCTCCCAATTCTGTTAAACATTGGGGGTCGGCGGCTATCCCTCCCACGCTTTTCTTTCTGATGGCGCAGAGGAGATGTCTCGTATTCTGTATCGAAATTAAGTCGGGCTTGCAGGCTTCGACTCGACCTCTTTTTTGCTTCCTCTTGCATGAGAGCGGCCAAAGTTTCGTAATTTTGAGATACGAAATCTCCCGGTGCTAGTTCCGGTGCGACCCCTTCTAGAGCAAGGGTGCCTGTTTCTACCACTGGGCCCTTGTTTCTGTCAGGTGCATCTGGTGCCTTCTAGAGGTCAGTTTCTAGCACTGATTGGAGGGGAGTGGCAAAAAGGGTGCGCAGCGGATCTCCTGCGCTGGTGGTGGTTGTAGTGGCCTGGGTTGTCCCCGAGCGTTGTTCCACCGTAGGGAAGACCAGGTCTGGGCCTGATCCTTGGTTTTTAGCGACACTGGTTGTTCCAGAAGTCTGTTTAGAAGCTGATCCACTTTGCAGCTTCTTTCCTGTAAGGTCTGTTTGCGATCGCTGATTTTTGTGCTTCGTCATTCTAGTTCTTAGTTCTTAGTGATGGTCCTACGGATGGCGCCACTTGTTGATACAAAAGTTGGGCGTTCCTTGTTTGAACTCCGGTTCTCGTACCAATTGAATATTGATGCTTGAGACATGCACACTAAGTAAACAAAAAACACCGTTAGGCTTATCGTGGGATTGTCTCCCACGATTATCCTCCGGCGTGAGAGTAAGTAATCGGTTTTAGGGTTAATAGGAGAGTTAGGGTTTTAGATCGTACCTTTAGTGAAGGATGGAATCCCCTTATATACACACGAAATCTTGTTGATTTCGTGTTCCCCAACCTTCGGCGTATCCCGCCTAAGTCGATTGGTAAACGATTATCTCCAAAGTTAGGAGGTATCCGATATCTTATTCCATAAATAACTTCGGACTTGGGCTTTCATGAGCCCAAACCGTTATTGGATTAGCTCATTCTTAATGGGCTTGTTAGTGGCGTTCATTGATCGGGTTCGTGACCCGAGTACGGACTATACGTCATCAGTATTTATTGTGCATGAATAGTAAATAACATTTCATAAAGGGCATTGATGTTTACATTATCACAACTGATGCACACGCTATATTATTGCACTACTAATGTATATAATACAACATAGTATGTGCATGATTATGATGTATGCATCAGTTGTGGTGGTTTAAATATCAACGCCTTTTCATAAAGAGATAATCATTTGTAAAGGTTATAAATAACATGATCATTTTGGTTGTTATACCACTAAAACTTTATGACAAGGATATAAATATATAAATCCGTAAATACTTTTTGCCACCTTTAATTCATACCTTAAAAATGTCATAATGTCACGCATCACGCTAAAGCTTGATTTGGTCATGCCATCACATCATGGCTCACGCTATTTAAAACCTTGACTAATTTAGACTTGAACATGCAGATACCGCATTAACAAATGGGTGTTGATACTGACACCATTTTATTTGATAATTATACCATTTTGTACAAGTTGTATAGCACACCGTACAACATTGTAATGCACAGATTGTGGTGAAAGTATAAAAAGTTGTAGTGTGAGTATCACCCCTCGTAACAAATACATGTATTTTAGCTACTAGGCGAGTACCCGCGCCTAGCGGAAACGGCTCTTAGTGGTAGACAATTAACGATATGCGATATTGTGGCAAGTGTTTCGTTTAACATTCAAAATAGAACATGAAAAGATGAAAATGCAATTGCAATAATAAAGTAATACTCATAACCAAAAGTTAATGATTTAAAATTACAGTAATAAACAAAAAAATAATAGTAATACTTATGAGCGCCTTTGTCGGTAATATGATTGATAACAATGCTTTTAAACCTGGGTTGACCCGGCCAGTTGAACCGGGAACCGGCTCAGACACCGTTCCGGATAGGACCGGGTTTTTGCTTGTTTGAGAATCGGATTGAATCGCCGGTTTTTTGTTGACCCGATTTGATAAACCCGATCGGGTCATATGATTTTTTATTAAAATATTAACAATATGATGTTTTCCAAGTTGCCAAAGATAATTTTCTAAGTTACCAAAAATAATTTTTCACTTTTTCACATTTCCACATTTACCATTTTTCACAAGTTGCCTTTGACGTTTGGTACGATGGAATGGAAAGCTGAGAAACGGAATGGAGAAGCATTCTCGTGTTTGTTTGTGTTGAGAATGGAATCGGTGAATCAATATTTGATTCTCTTTCCATTCTCCGCATTCTCTTAAAATAGTGAAGAAAGGAGAGAATTGGTGAACAAAAGAGAATGTATTCTATGGTTGATTCTTTCGTATAATAAAAAAAAATTTGATTTCAATCATCGTCTTCAAATGTTTTGTTTGTTTCTTTTTTTTTCTTTTTTTTTTAATACAAAAATTGATAGGTTGATATCATTTTTTAACCTTTTTCTATAAAACATAATTGATATCGTCTTACAAAAATTGATAGGTTGATATCGTCTTGTATTTTAACCTTTTTCTTATAAAACCAGATATTCAAATGCTAGTATCATTTTTTTTTATGTTTGGGTTTCTTCAAAATTCGCCACAACTATTATAAATAAATATTATTATAATTAATTTTCAATTGTGCACATTATTACGAATTGCACCCAACAAAAGATTCTCTAATATTGCTTTTGCGATAGAAGGTTAGCATATACTCAGTGTATTTAAGGTAGCAATTTAAATAATCATATTATTTTAATGATGATTTAGATAATCAAATGTTTAAAAAGAAAATTTAATGATAAAATTCATTTTCATTCATGTATTATATACAATAACCAAACAAGAGAATGCTTTATATCACACGCATTCTTTATTTGTACCAAACAGTAGAATCGTTATTCTTTCTCAAACATGATTCACTTTCTCTACAATTCCATTCTCTATTATGATTTCATTCTATGGCATTCTCTCGTACCAAACGTGCCTAACGATAGGAACAAACTAGAGATTGAGTTTGAATCAAGCAAATTAAATTAAAAACTTGGTGTTGGAGTTTAACCCAACAATGAAAATAATCTTATTAGTTTTCTCATAAGTAAAACTTAATCCTAAATAAAATTTGCATGTTTTATAAAGTCTTGATATCTTTACTATAATCATATCCATGTAAAAGTCAATTAGTACGAACATAACAATGCATTGTGATGTGCACAAACCTTTTCCCTAATTAAAAGGGTACAATTAACTTACAGAAATAATATACGTATCTTATCTCAACTTTAAACATATTTTTAGCTATAGAGTAAAATAATAATAATAAAAAAATAAAATAAAATAAATAAAGAAAACTTTTGGATAGCAATTTTTTATTTCTGTAAACTTACAGTTATACAAGTGATAGTAATCTAGAAAATTTTATCATCGAAGTTTTTTTCACAAGTGATACTAATCTACAATTATTTTTTAAATTGATTTTGTAGTTGACTCAGAATGCATATTCTAAGTTCATAAATTCATAAGCCATTCACCTATAAATATTGATCAAATTTTCGTGAATACTTCATAATCATAATCATATTATTAATCCTAATCATGAAAACCCTTGTTCTTATCTTTGTTTTAATCAACATCTCAAGTTCTCTTGCTAAACCTAACCACATCAATGGTGGTTTTTCCCTTGATCTTATCGATCGAGACTCTCCACAATCCCCTCTCTACAACCCGACCTATGCTCAATTCGACCGTCTCAAAAATGCTTTTCAACGGTCTACTTCTCGAGCTTCGCATCTTTCGAAAAGGGCGGGTTTTACCTCAAAAAATGCTTCGATTGATGTAAATATTTCTGCCGCTTTGGGAGAATATATAATGCTAATTAAAATTGGTACTCCACGGTAAAAGTTTTTGGAATCGCTGACACTGGATCAGACCTTACGTGGGCCCAATATAAGCCTTCTGTAAATTGTTACAAGCAAGAGGGGCCACTCCTTGTACCTTCTAATTCAACTACTTATCGAGCACTATCTTGTCAATCAAAAGGTTGTAAAGCAATAAGTGTCATTACGAAATGGGTTACGGGGATATGTCCCAAGACGACGGGTAACCTTGCGGTTGATACCTTTTGGTTTGGATCGACCCCGGTTAAAAATGTTATTGCTAAGTGAAAAGAAATACTATCATATCCTAACTATAAAAAATAATTTTGAGGTCAAAGATTAAAATGTAATATTAGTCATTCAGAGTGTTGGTTCATGCCAACTATCAAACGATCAAAACCAAATCATACAGAGCTTTTGAATCATTCAACGAATAAAATCAGTCAGTACTAAATCAATTTATTTTATCAAACAGCCAAACAAACTAGACAAAAATGCATTTACTTGGCAAAATGAGGCGCACTTTAGCTGAGCTCTATACTAAATATGATCGTTAATCTCAAGTTTGAATATTATAATATATTAGCTGAGCTCGAGCTTTGAAATCATGAATCGTGACAATCCAAACTCAAACTCCATTTCAACCGAAAGCACGTCTTTTTTCTTCTTTTCATACATCAAAAGCTCAATATCAACGCGGGACCTTTACACTCTTGAGCTCAAGTCGCGTTTTCCTAGCAAACTGACGCGCACATTAGCTGAGCTTTAGTTAGCATAAGCTCTATTATGAACATGCTCGTTAATATCAAGTTTGAATATTATAAATTTATAATATTAGTTGAGCTCGAGCTTTGAAATCAAGAATCGTGACAATCCAAACTCAAACTCCATTTCGACCACAAGCACATCTTTTTTTCATTTCATGAGTCAAGCTCAATATCAACTCGAAACCTTCACCCTCTTGATTCTTGAATATACAAAAACCAATATCTTAGCACTACAAGAATTCTAACATTTTTTAACGGGGACTTTTGACAAAACCGCTAAAAGCCCACTAAACGCCAAACGATTTTCGTTTTTCTACCTTTGACCTTGACCACACTTTTAGCAACGACTTACACCATCACTATAAGTGATTTCTTAATTGAACCGCCTCGATTAATATACTTTTAAGAGCTTAAACTGTAAGGAGTATGAAATTCATGTCTTGATATTACACACTAACCAAGTTTATTATATTTTTCAAAAATAGCTTTTTTAACTTATTTTTAGATAGTTTAACGATTATATAAATTTGTTCATTCTGCTTTGATATGTTACTAAACATATCACACAATCACAGACAAATTTAGAAAGTTGTTAAATACTACTTAAAATAAGAGTATATAATTATTACTAAATAACATATATCATGTATCTCACCCGGACCTTCCAATATATAGTAAGCTATCCAATGTGCACATGGACTCAATAGTCGATGTGGGATAAAATCCTTTCTTTTTATAAACTTGTCAATCTTTGCAAACCATGGATAATATTGGATATGTACTTTTTTTTTTACTATGTCTTGTTCCATAAAAAGATGCAACTGTAATTTGTAGATTATGTCATTTTTCACAGATTTTCATGCGAAGTTTGTAATATCAATGCCAACGGGGTCTTGAGGACAAATATTGGTTGGGTCGTAGAGGGGTCATCAATTGCTTCATGGACAGTTTACATTATGGTTTAAGAACCCGTCCCACCACATATTACCAATAGAAGATGAAAAAGAAGACGAGGAAAATGCAAGGCATTCTGGTGGTGGCAGGACTAGTTCTGGAGGCAGAGTGCAATCCCCCAAATCATGTGGCAGAGTTTATGGAAGCAATTATGATGCACTCCCCTCGACACCACCACCTTCATTGTCTGCAATGTTCTTACCAATGTATAGCTGCCACACGCCTCGTGACTTCCTATGGGCGACTATACCACAACAAGCTCAGACATATTCACCACTTTATCGAAGAAACTTCTTGATTCTTTCTTGGAGCTAGCTAAGGGATCTCCAATAGTTATACTTTGTGATTTTAAAGCATGTGTCTTTTAGTAACCGTAGAAATTGTGTAATTAGTAATAAGAACTTTGAGGTTTCTTACAAATTTTTGTTGTTTAAATTGAAGATGCCTATATAAAGAAGTTTATGAAAGTCGAAAGAACCAATTAAGCTGAACTCATTTTGATGTATGACACTTTTATGAAAACATATTCTATCGTCAACCTTGTCGTCTTGAACTATTGTTTATGAAGTTCATTTTTCATTTCATAGAGTCTATAGCACACAGAATAACCAAATGTGCAGTATAAGGGGTGTTTGGATTTGCATCTGGGATTGATTATAAGAAAGTTATGCACGTAAGTCACAAACTCACTTACTCGCAAATTCTCGACAAGTCTTGAAAAACACGTTTCCAAACACTTCATAGTCATACGAAAATATAAAAAAATTAGACAAACATATTAAAACGATCATCACGATAATAGAACAATTTAAGGGTGTATTGACGATGTGATTATATGAAAGAAATACTACTAATTGTCTAACTATCCAAACGGGTCAAATAATTAGCTTTGCAATAACACGCTCTTCTATTGTTATTCAAATGTTTAAATCAAGGGGCGTATATGAGTCGAGTAACTTGAAGTCGCCTTTACCTCGTTTGAGCCTAGCTATATCGAGCCTCAAGCCAAGAAAATGAAATCGAATTGAGCTCGTTCGAGGCTAACTTTTAAGTAATATATGTGTTGTACATACATATTACGTATACTAGCTTCATAGCCCGCCCGAATGGGCGGGCTAGCTTCATGAGTTTATTGATAATATGTAGTAATAAAGAACCATGTAAACAATAATTAACAATACCAACATATAATTATTTTTTTGGGTAAAGGGATTATACCCGGTGAATAATACCAACATATAATTACTGAATTAAGATAATTGAAACGTGAATTTGATATATGAAAGATTGTAGCAAAAACGAACTACTTAATAAACCTTGTACATTCAAAGTTTATAAAGAACTTCTTTGTAAACCACATTAGTAATGCAGATTGTGTAGTTTTCGTCTTTGTCACAACATAAAAATGTTCGAATAAATAAGAAATGATGCTTGACAAATTAATCAAATTCATCCATTCATAACATATGCAACACTTCCTTGTACACAATATTCTTGGTGCAATTTGTGGAATATAGTCTTCATCCTAGGTAGCACTTTTAATCAATTCTTGCTTTTGACGCTTGAAATCCTAGGTAGCACTTTTAATCCATTCTTGCTCTTGTCACTTGAAACGTGCACATACAATTGTTTCTGCGAGAAAATGAACACTGTAAAAATGTTAGATCTTTCAAACTAAAAATATTGCATTAGACTCGGTGCTTATGGTATCTATAGTATGAAAATGATAACTTAATCTTTGAACCTAACAATTTAGGAGTTTTTGGTCATTCGAAAATGATCCTAAGGTCATACTTTTAACGTGTTCGATTAGTTTGAAGAAAAAAAACTCAAATCCATTAGACCAATTTATATGTTAATCAATCAAACTTCCCACATCTACTTATATATGATGTGAAACATATGGTGTTTGACCTTCTTTCTTAAAACTACAATCTCTGGGTATGATATCTAAATAACCATCGTCAGATTGATATTCTAACCTCCCTGAATATTGTATACATGGGTCTATTTTTTGGCCATTTTCACTACCATGTTACCATTGTTCAGTACTTTGCAATTGCTCCTTTGCCAATAAATTCATATTTCAGTTGCAAATTATCAATATCACAAAACAAAACCATTACCACTTTATTTACAAAATTTGTAAAGATGATCTAACCAAAATGAACTCAGTGGGACCACCTAAAAGCAAAACCAAATTCATTTTCACATAAATAAAACTAAAGGATGACTTCAAGCAGTCTAAACAAAAATAATACCTACCATAGTAAGCTAAACAACTCATTCAATCATCTGGTTCAACGCATTTCACCAGTTGTTTGCAAGCCTTACCTTAACTTTCATCACCTAACAAGCATGAGTTTTAAGTTCTAATAATGTTTATCAATGACTAATTGAACAATGGATGTACTATAATATAATAGATAACTTTCGGGTTTAACTAAAGAATATATAATTATAAGGCACGATAATGACCGAGACTTGTAAGAAGCATACGTAGCTAATAAGAGTAGACTCTCAACTTAGATTCTCTACATGGAACTTTCAATTTCTCTAATAAGAACTCATGTTACGAAATACAAAATGCATCCATCACATTATCTACCGATTTGAACTAAATTATCTCAGCTCATTGTTATAAAAGAAAATAGTTTCAAAGCCCAATATGCAAGATAGGCAAATAAGCAAATGTAAGAAATAAATTTTATGTATAAAAGGTTTCAAGCTTATATCTTATAAGAAGGACCAACTTCACATCGTGCCTTTACAACACTGAAGCCTAAAGCACATCGTTTATTTGGTACTGAGCTCTAAATTGTCAGATGTTCAAATCCGAAAATGTACATACCGAACATCATTTATTTGGTACTGAGCTCTCAATTGATACAAACATAGTATTTAACTCATAATAATTGTCTTTTTAATGAAAATTATGAAAGTCACTTGTTATAGTAAAGCCTAGAATTGGAAAAAAATAGGCGGTTCGAGTAACACGTCAAAGTAGTTAAATTTGGAGGGGTGAGGTTGAACCGAAATATTACATTTCTCCATAACAATAACTTACTAAATGTCAAACAAAATCACATAAATCATACTCCCTCCGTCCCAAATTTTAAGTCCAGTTTGACTTTTTGATTCGAACTGTGACCTTCAATATTTTTGTTTGTATTATAAAACACTCGATGAAAAATATACCAAATGAAAATACATTTAAACCACAATCTATTTATATATTTTGCATCAAATATTATGTAATACAAACAAAATTATTTAAGGTCAAAGTTAGACTTAGAAAGTCAAACTGGACTTATAATTTGAGACAAAGGTAGTATTAAATTAAAATCTATTTTTTGAATAAAGAGATTTCGAAGGTTTTAGGCATTCACAAAATAAGCTTGTGGGTGACTCTCAACCCCATATGACCCATTAGAGACACCTCACCAAAATCAACCCATCAATAAGTCACAAGAACAGCAATACCTAATCCCACCAAGAGCCACCCATCAATAAGTGAGTCTATATAATCACCTCCAGTTAAATCAGTACAATGAGCTATGTGCTTTTAACTCTTAACCAAGTTACAAATGAATGAGCTTTCAAGCTGACCAAATGGATAGAACAATGTGGTTCAGGACTATAGATTAGAATGGAAAATAAAAAAAACATATTGCTAAATGAAAAGATACAAAAGAAACTCACGAAGCATAGTTGTAGGAACTAAGAATGCCTTGGTGAGCCAAGGGTAGCTTGGACATTCCAAACTATGCTCAGCTTCATCAGCAGCTGCAATGGTTGTAAAACTCAATAGCCCTAACAGACCACCTCCAAGTAGAGCAATTTCCCTTAAAGACTTGACGCCTACAGATCCAGCTCCAAGGTGGAGAGGCCTGGACATGTAAGAAGAAAATGCCAGCAGTCAATACATGAAATATCAGTATGAATCAAATATACAACTATCCCTTTTATATTATTTCTTTCATGGTTAATACTTGGTCATGAATTTACTGATAATAATATGAAACGTCATGTAAATAATTATAAAGAATAAAGAATGTGAATATATGATTATTGATTTGAGAAAACACAAATGTGAATATGATTTACGAAAGATCATAGCAAAAACAATATACAATAAAGTTTGTACATTAAAAGCCAGGAACTTATTTGTAAACCATGTTGGTAGTTATATGAAAGCAGCCGCTAGATTAAGAAAATAAGGCGATGTGTTATTAACCTTGGTTTTTCATATTTAAGGGCAGTTAATGGCATCTTCTTACATGTGACGAGTACATTTCTAACCTGATATACACAAAACTCAAGATGAGATTATAAAACGGTTTAACTTCAACTTTGTTTGATTTTAATTATCTGACTAATAATTCTCAAAGCATATATAAGTACTAACATTGAAGTAACAATGCAATGAATAAATGTATAGTCACCTTGTCAAGTGACATAGTGAGGAAGTCAGCTACTTCTTGAACAACATAAACATGTGCTCCCTTTTCGCCCTGCAACCAAACTGTAAAAACTCAAATTATATTCAACAAACTTAACATTATTTCCATCTTTGTATTTTATTTTTTCTTGTAACAAATAATAACAAAACTACAGCGGGTGATAAAACTAATCGGCTATTTTTACTTACCCTTATAATAAACCAAATATTCCAGTGACGGATAAAACGGGTAAGTTTTTTTTGTTAACCATGGCCATTAAACACATCTGCCAGTGTTTAAAAACAAAACTCGTGTTAAGAATGACCACTTTTGAAAAGACATCCAAACACCTAAAAAATAAGTAAACATACCAGCATTCCTTTCTTCAGAACTTCCTTTCACATTTTCTTGGGTAGTGCATATCACTTATGAATTGAAAGTTGAAAATTGTCTTTTGACTCGCCATTGGCACTGCCATCAACTGATACATGAAACTTCTTGCATCTATATTGTAAGCACTGAGATTGTTGTATGGTTTTTTTTGTATATGCATTAATTTTCAGAATGATGTATAGGCTTAATACTTATGTAAATGTAAGATTGATAGGCAGGCATACATAGTGCTCTATGTGTCCCCCCCAAAATTAGTCTGCATTTGACTTTTTAGTGACGAATGTCTTACTTCTTCGATTAAGAACTAATAACGACTATTTTAGTTTTTGCGGGATCATTGATAGTTAATCCACTAAACAATATTAAGTTAACATAACAACAAAATTTTGGAATAGCGTATTTTTTAGCTTTATAATCAATTGACCATAATACAATTTCAAAATTTTCAAACTAAACCAGTAATCATCAACAAAAATCGTACCTTTTTTTATCGTCGTTGAACTTCTAACCTTCAATAGATCCCCAATTATTCCTTGAAAACCCCTAATACATGAACATACAAAAAAATGAACCACAATACAATCTATACAGAACATAATACATCACCTTGATCAATCGAATATAGAACACGCAATAATTTTCTTCAACTACCATCATCATGTATATCCCCTTGCACCTGAAATTCCCATGTAAACTAATTTGAGTGAAATTACAAACAATATCGTGTTGTAGGTTATGGATGGTCTACACATGTAAACTGATTTGAGTTAAATTGCAACAAATGATTGAATGAAACAACTACTTGTTGGATTAGGGTTGGATAATCGTTTAAAGAAGATTATAGTAATCTACACAAAAAAATGATTCAAAGAACAATTGCATACTATAATAATCTACATACAAATTTGCATAACATAGAAATATAAAATTGCAATCCACATACCTGTGATAGATCAAAAAAAAGTTGCAATTCATCCCTAATTTTCTGAATAGTTTTGAAAATCAAGTAAAAAATACATATTTAAACATGGTATTGATACAATAAATTTGGATTTGAATTAGGGAATGCCTTTTGTTATTTGGGGGATTTTGAATTTGGAAATGCCGAGTGAGTAGGGGAGTTGGTTTTGGTTGAAAGAGAGAATGTGGGGATAATTGGTGAGTAGTTTGTGGTTGAGTTAGGAAATGGAGACTAATCTGGGAAGCTCGTAATGTTTATGGTTGAATATTAATGAGGGAATGCAATTTGTATCACAAGTTGTGGATTGCTCCACTGGTTGAGGCGTATGCATGCGATCGTATAAACCCGAGTTCGAATCTGTTAAGTGGCAAATATTTTTTTGTGTATGTAGCCGGATGTAGTGCCATGGTGGCATTTCCACCTCATCAAATGATGTGCCATGTCAACATTAAAATGCCTAGTCAGCATTAATGACGTGGCATATGTAGTCCCATATATATGTATAGATTTTAAGGGTTTGTACGTAAATGTAGGAATGTACTTGTGAGCCATGCTCGAGCCGAAATTAAATTGTATCTTGTATTTCAATATTTTATTGTTTAAAAAAAACATCACTATAATAATTCGAGCTTTTCGAACCGAGCTTGATGCTAGTTCAAACTTCCTCGAGCCCATCTAGAGCTTCCCTCATGAAGGCTTTTCAAGCTGTCGATCCAAGCTCCAAGCGAACAAAATATTGTTGAATCTAGCTCCGTCAAAGTTCGACGCAAATCGACTCGTTTACACCTCTATTTGAATCAATCTGGAATGGTGATTAATTATATTGTATTTATTTGACAACCTAAGCTCAAGTGAAGCTTTCCTTGAGCTGAGCTCTATTGTTGCGCCACTTTTATGATATAACGGATTTTTACTTACCTGATGTAAACATTTACTAACGTTTATATAACATTCGGTTAATGTTACCGTAACTTATAAATGTCGAATATATTAGATATTTTTTTGATGATTTGTTATGTGTGATGATTGAATGTAATTATTCTGACTAAACAACTTTCACTTCAATCTTTTCATTGTTATTTAGTTACAAAATCACTGCGCAAACACCCGTATGTGATTACAATATATTTTCTATTATTACCGCTTGGGATCTTTTTGTTTTCTTGATAACATCACTTCTTTAGTTTTCTTTATGTTTTTGTTCAACAAAGAACACTAGCACTAACATAATCTAAATAATTATCTTTTCAAACTATGGATACTATTCTTTTTTACTATGTCTTGTTCTATAAAAAGATGTAACTAATTTGAAGGTTATGTCGTTTTTCACACATTTTCTTGCAAAGTTTGGCATTCAGTTGGTGGTGGCGGGACGGATTCTGAAGCAAAAGCTCAATCTTTGAAATCAGGTGGCGGAGATTATGGATGCAACTATGATGCACCACGTCGCGCGGCTGCAATGTTGTTACAAATGTATAGCCGCCACACGCCTGGTGACATCGTATGGGCACCATAACACAACAAGCTCAACTATATTAACCACTTTGTGATTTTGGGTAGTAATTGTTGAGTTTATGATATATAAAATACAATAAAACATAAAGACATCAAGAGTACACAGCGGAAGACTAAAGATCATAACAAATAAATTAATTAACTGAAAGTATGCGTAACGTACCTTTTGCGAGTATCAAGTCCCTCGAGCAAAGCAAAACAATCCGCGAGCAAAGCAAACCAAAGAAGTACTTATTGGTGTAAGAATAATGTCTTACAACCACGTTCTTGTACACACGAATTAACCAAACGAATCAAGCGATTGCTAGATCTAACACAAGTCCTCGTTTAAGAAAAACGAAACCAAACTCCCTTACTTTGGGGTGTTCGGCCGAATTATGGACTAGAGAGAGGAGAGGAGAGATCTAGGGTTAATTCAATGCACAAGTGTATGAAACCCTAGAACCTACCCCTCCTTATATACTAGTAGGTAAACTTAGAGAACAAGTTTGTGAATTATGCTTTGTTTAGCCCCTATGGCCGGCCACCAATGCAAGCCCAAAGCCCATTCCATAACTTTTCCAAGTTTCCATTTCTAGTCCTTCTCTTTTCCATTTAACGGTCGTTAGTCATTTTTCCGTTAAATACTTAACGATCGTTAACCGGACTTAATGTGTAATAATTAATCGTAAACATAAACATTAATTATTAACTTTAATTCTCATTCGCTAATGTGTGCAATCCCGTGGTCACGAGTTCGAATCCGGACATTCACATGTTTGTAAATATATACATTTCCAACAGCTCCCACTTGGATATGTTTACAAAACGTGAAATGACATTGGTTAGCGTCTAGCAATACGCCAATGCCCCCGGTATAACTCGTGTATGATTTTCTGGAGAAAAACCAAGTTTGATGATTCATCATCATATTCATCCTTTTGTTTCTAATACCATGTTAATAAGAATATGGATCTTACTCATTTCTTAATTAACTATTTTGTTTCTCGCTTTATGATTTATTAAGATTACCAATTCTTCTGAACAGAAGACCTTGGGTATGGCCATACAAACATCTTAACAATCCTACGAGGGGCCCAGTAGTATTATACTTCAAAATGAATTTTGAAGAAAACAAATCCCATTTTGACTACAAGCAGGATTCATAAATTTCGCAACACTTCTGAAAACAACCCTTATAACTACCAGTTACGTGTAGCGTTAGATTGCTTCACAAAAATGCACTACATCCATGACATATCTCTTGTATCTCAAGTCAAAGGATAAATATCCATGATATACTTAATGACAAAGATCCATAAAGTATCATCATGTGAGTGGGATAAGTCCTATATTCAATTCATTGAATATCATCTGAAATTAGTCATGCTACGCATCAATATACTTTCAAGTATATTCTAACTAATACTCATATTTGTCTTAATTCAATATCATTCCCATGTTATTGATTGACAACGGACTATTTAGAATAACTTAAGTTATTCAAGGATTTAAACATGTAAATATAGGACAACATCATAATAAATGAATAATAAACATAACAAAAATACTTTATTTCATTTCAATAATAATGTTTACAATATCCTTTTATCTAAAATACTTAGTCACAGATGGGCATGAAACTACTAGCTAAACGAAGTCCAAACTTATCAGACAAATAATTAAGTTTTTCACCGTGCAAGGCCTTCGTTAACGGATCTGCTAGATTATCATCTGTGTGAACTTTGAGCAACTCAATTTCACCTATCTCGACTTGCTCTCGAACATAGTGATATTGTCTAGGATAGTGTCCGGTGCCCTTCATGACTCCAGGTTCATGGGCAAAAGTAATTGCAGTTGAATTGTCACAATATACTTTAATAGGATTTTCAATCGACGACATAACACCAAGCCCCGAAACAAACTTCCTTATCCAAAAAGCTTCCATGGCAGCCTCAGACGCCGCTATGTACTCACTTTCTGTAGCAGACATCGCAAGTGTTGTCTGTTTCTTACTCTTCCAATCCACAACACCTCCATTGATGACAAAAATGTAACCCGTTTGAGACTTCGTATCATCTTTGTCACACTTTCAGGATGCATCGCAGTAACCTGTAACATGCAGTTCGCTTCTGGATTTCCTCCATACACTATGAACATATCTCTTGTAGCCCTAAGGTACTTGAGAATATGCTTAACAGCAGTCCAGTGAATTTCACCCGGATTCTGTTGATACCGACTGGTCAAGTTTTGAGCAAACGCCACATCAGGCCTTGTGCATCGCATCGCGTACATGATAGATCCTACAGCCGAAGCATAAGGAACTTTCTTCATACGCGTCACCTCAGCAGGTGTTGAAGCACGCCTTGGTGCTCAAACCATGATTTACTTGCATTGGCAAAAATCCCTTCTTGGAATTTTGCATATTGAATCTCTTCAATATTTTGTCAATGTAAGCACTTTGGCTTAAACCAATTAGCCGCCTTGATCTATCTCGGTAGATCTTGATTCCAAGGATATATGCTGCTTCCCCTAAGTCCTTCATGGAAAAACATTTACCAAGATAAGCTTTCACCTCGTTTAGACTTGGTATATGATTTCCCATGATTAATATGTCATCGACATACAGAACAAGGAAAGTAACATGACTCCCACTAGCTTTGTGATATACACATGGCTCATCAAGATTCTGAGTAAATCCAAAACTTTTGATTTCTCCATCGAATCTTTTATTCCATTGCCTTGATGCTTGCTTCAGTCCATAAATTGTTGAAACAAACAGACCTTGATAGATCTTGAGCTCGTGGATCGTTATGTATGCCTATGTAATCACAAGCACAATAAAAGACAATCTCTACTACTTATATTTATCAGCGGAATATAAACACAAGTAATAACTAAGAACTTCTTGATCCTCTATGGATCTTTATATTAACTAAAACTGACCAATAGCCATCACTACTGGAGTAGCCATATGTTTAAGTTCATAAACTATGGTACACTGATAACCATCTGATTTATTGGCAAACCAGCAACCATATAAACGGATTTGAAACGTCTTTACCTGTAGCCGTTTGCTCAGGACTAGTCAATTCTAAGAATTGGTGAATTGATAACCAAATATGGAATGCCATTGCCTTTACCACAAGCCATATACATGTGGGCTAGCCAATTCTTGGATTCCAAAAAGGAATAAACCATGGTGAATTGAAAACCATACAACACTCAGCAATTAAGCATGGGTGGTTGCATACCCAATGATTTTTAGCAAATCATTACAGCTATCAACAGAATTGATGTGTCTTTACCAAAGCTGTACCCTTTGGACTAGCTAACTCTTTAATATACACAAGGTATATCTGGTGAGTCAATAACCAAGAAAAGTATACAACAAACCTGCAAGAAAAGTTAGATAAAACCAAAAACATTTTTTTTTTACTAATAAAGAAAGAAAACAAATATTACAAAATAGTACAATCAAGATGAACCTTTATGTGATAGAAGCTGATGTTTAATCAAACCAACACATTGAGAAGCATGAAGTTCATCATTGCCAACAGGATTAGGAGGCACTTCCAACTTGTGTCTCAACAACCTTTCCATAAAAGTAACCGATAAAGGATAAAGCTTATCTGATAGCATACACAAAATCATTCCACATGTGGTTTGAACCACATGAACACAAGGCAAAGGATAAAATCTCCAACTCTCAATCTCCCACTTATGAGAATTCTTCCAAATAGAATACCCTTTACCATTTGGAGAATGAGAATCAAACATAACTTGAAGATCACCCAACAAATATAAACCAGAACCTGTTGCTGAATGAAACTTATAATACTGAATGACATGATCATACAGCATCTTCAAATCATGTCTAGTCACCAAATGAAGAATGTCCTTCAAGAAATTGAACTCAAGAACAGTATTATCCAGCCTATAAACAGTGTTAAGCTTTCCAGCTTTCCAATCGACCAATACCACATGAATTCCTTCAGGAAAAACTTCAACAGATCCAACTTCAATAAAGATAGATTCATCAGCCTTGAGATCTAAAGTAGTATGCCTTGAAGAATGTTTCTTAGCCAGTCTAACAGAACTCCTTAAAGAATTAAGTTTCCTTTTAACCAAGCTTTTCTGCCTTTTACCAGCTACTGGATCTGTATCAAGCTTGAGATCATCAACCTGACCCAATGAGTTACCCAAATCCACACTTGACAACGCTTCAGAAGAAACCAAAGATGATTCAGCAGTAACAAATACATCAGAAGAAGGATTAGCTTCAGAAGTTGGTTCAGAAGCAACAACTGAAGAGATCACCAAAGGCAAAACAGTATCAAAATTATCCACAATCTCAACTGTTTTCTGTCTCTTAGCCGTAGGAACATCAGACATTGAAGCAATGCTATCCAATTGAGAAGAAGAAGTAGAACCAGAAGAGGAAAACTTCATAACCATATTATATTGTCTAATCAAAGCATCATCAGACAAAGCATAGATTTGCTTCATTGACATACCAGAATTATACATAGCAGAATTCTTCACAACTCTCCTCATATAATTCCTCTTCTGAGCAACAGTCATAGGTTTTTCTCTTTTGGCTTTATTTCTTTGATCAATTAGAGCTCTTCTCTTTGCAGCAGATTCTTGCTTCCTTTGATTACCAAGTGCCACCATTTTATCCACAAAATTATCATCATCAAAAGATGCTCCTAATATAAGTTTTGCAAGATTTGGATCAGATGCACCTTGAGAAGTATAAGCATCCCATTGATCATCAGTAATCTTAGGAAATAATGCATCAAGCTCTAATTTCCTTTCAGGAGATAAATTAGAATCAGACTGATCTTGAAGAAATTTAGCCACAACACGACTCTTCTGCATATTCTCATAATCAACAAATAACCGAGCCTGAGCTTGATTTTCTTCTTCAGTCACTATACCTGAATTAAGTATATCATCAATCACAGGGTCCTGTCCTTTTTCAGAAGATGTCTCAGTAAAACCAGTTTCAGCAAAACCAATGTTAGCTTCAGAAGGAACAATCAAACCCACATCAGAGGAAACAGGTTGAGACAATTCCTCAACAGGTGTAGAGAAAACTTCAGAAGAAGAATTCAACTTATACATTCTTCCAAAGAAGAAAAACTTCTTCATCATCTACTGAAGGTGAAACATTTGGTTGTTCTTGTATAGACAAAGTTTGACCATGATCAGAAGCAACCTCCTCAACTAAAACATCAGCAGATGCACCAACCATATGTGGCTCCTTTGAAGTGTCAGCAGATACCTTATTCAAATATTGTCTTCTTCTTTTGCTAGCATATATAATAGGCTCCTTGCTCCTTGAAGATTTAGCAATAGGAGAAGAAACATCAGATGTAAGTGCTGCATCAGCCAATATTCCAAGGGATGCATGAAGATTCTCTTCGTCCTCCTCTTCAGAAGAAATCAAACTTCTCTTTTGACCCTTCTGACTTAGCAATTCCTCCAAGTTCTCAACTTTAGTCTCCAATTCCACAATCTTATTACCAAGAATAGACTTGGTTTCTGCAAGTTCTTTCTTAAGACCAGTCACCTCACCTGTAAGCTTGTTCATCAGAGCATATAATAAGGTAAGTGTAATAGGATCCTCATCTGTATCAGTTGATTGCTCAGTTGGAATTGGAACTTCATTTGACTGTTCAGGAGTAACATTAACCTGATCAACATTAGAACAACCTTCACCAAATGGATTCCTAATAGGACTTGGTGTAGGCAATCTATCAGCATCAACCTGAACGTCATCAATATTAATCTGAACTTCATCAATAGGAACCTGAATCTCATCAATGGAAACTTGTGTAGGTGCTTGACTAGGACATGGTCTAGGTGAAGGTATGGATGCCTCATTAACAGCAGAAGGACCCTCATCAACATCAACTGAAAGATTTCCATCAGTAGTATTGGAAGAAGGTAAAACAACATTAACCTCATCAGTAGGCTCATTATCCTGAGGCAACATAGCAGCTAACAAAGGAAAATGTGTCCCCTCAAACTTAGTTCTCATCGTTGCAAATAACTTAGAGGTCAAAACACTAATGGGATGAAAAGCTTGAGTTTGTGTAGAAACATTCAATATCATCTGTAAGAACCGAGGGTACATCAAAAACTTACCCTTTTTCCTAGTTATATTTTCAACCATATTATCAAAAATAAACTTAGAAAAATTATAAGTCAAACCCTTAGATAAACAAACAATACCACATCCCATTTGGGTTGAAAACTGATCCCATCCTCCAGACTTATTGCTTAAACACTGGAGCAACGTATGAACCAAGAACCTCCACATAGGACAAAGCTTATTTTTTAACCACATATCTGTCCTCGTACTTTGATATCCAATAGCCCTAAGCCCTTCAAGTACCATCGTAGAATCAGAATGATAAACTCCATTCTCATCATCCAAGCGAAGTTGTCTCCTTATCAGGTCTTCTGTGACTACATACTCTGTTTCATCAACTCTTGCAACTATCTCAGTCTCACTTCTTCTTTCAGCCGACGCCCAAAATTGAGTAACCAAGGATTCATAGATAGCATTTGGAGAATGCGTTAATGCATACTGAATCTTTGATCTTTGTAAGAACGAAATCATCGGCCTATACAACTCATCTCCCCGAGCAGTTCCGAGAAAAGCAACCTTATTATGATCATGTTTAAATTGAAGCGCCATGAGAGATTTTGAAGATTAGGGTTATGATTTGCACAAAAGGAAGTGTTTTGAATGAGAGTAATAATCAAATCACTTAATTTGGAACGAATATATGCCGGTAGAGAATAAATAGAAATTTTCCCAATTTTGGTCAAAGTTGACCAATGATGACGTGGATTTCTACTTTTACTCATATTCACTTTTAACTTCGGTGGAAACAGAAACCATTCTGCTGAAGTAGAACAATCAGCAGAAACAGATTACTTATTCAAGAAGCTTCAGTAAATATCTTTTTACTGTTTCACCCACACGCATTAATTCTCTTACCACTTGAAACCGTCTATAAAACAATCCCAAAACACACATACTTCTTCATCAAAAACCCCAAATATTAATCCAAACCCTAATTTCACCAATACTTCAAAATTAGCCAACATAAATCATGAGTACCAAACCTGAGATCATAGATCTCACAACAACATCCTCATCATCATCATCATCATCTAGTGAAGATACCAATCCATGGCTTCATTACTTTCCAAAACCATATTCACGACCTAAGAAACCACCCTTTCTCCCTTCATCAGAAGATGAAAGTGTGGTAAATCCAAGTGAATCTGCTGATGATTCTGATGACTCCTATAAGGAGGGAACATCTTACTCCCAACCCCCAGCACCTAGGCCTCAACGAAGGCCACGAGCCAAAAATCCACCACTTCCAAAAGATAGAGAGGTGGTTCTCGGTCTTTCTGCATCAGGTTTTGGTGCATCATCACATATCGTATAAGGGAATACCTTAAGGAGGGTAGATGGGTTGCATTTTGGTTGAAATACATAGATGAAGCACAAAGGACACATTGTTTTTCTCCATCATCAAATGTGTTCATTGTCATCATCAACGTTTGCATCAATCCATCCTCTCCATTTTGATCCTTAGCATCTTGTTAGGGTTGGTTATGCACGTCACAAAAGCATAGCCAGCATTTAGTGTGAAAGATGTGAGCGATCATGCATATCCAACAGCCTGTTAGATGTTGGAACGGATGATATGTAATAGATTAGGATTAGTAGATCATGTAGATGCATTTGATGTTGTTAGTACTCTGTAAGCTGTAAGCTGTAAACTGTTTCTTGAATGAATGAATAATCAATTTGCTTCAGTACTTCTTTTGAATGAATCATATAACTTCAGTACATCATCTTCAGAAGAAACAAATAACTCACTTCAGCACTTTGAATTCAGTGGAAACAAGCTTAAGCTTTCTTGACCATATCTCAACTGATCAGGGACAACCACTCTGAAAAACAGAACAAACACAGAAACATACACAAACCAACAAAGAAATACACTAAGATTACATTAGCAGGTTAGAGTTAGTTAAAATCAACCAAATATACAAATTTACATAGCAAAATGCAAAGTTATACACAGATCCTCCCCTGAGGCATATACCTCCCCTGAGGCCTATGCCTCCCCTTAAACTTTGTAGTTAAGGGTTAAGCATGCCAATATGGACCACAAGGTGTTGAAACCTTGGTCCTTCAAAAGCCTTTGTTAACAAATCTGCCACATTATCATCAGTATGAATTTTGACCACATTTATCAAATTTTTATCATATGCATCTCTTATAAAGTGGTGCCTGATTTCAATATGTTTTGTTCGACTGTGAAAAACTGGATTTTTAACAATGCATATGGTACTTTGATTATCAATAAAAATTGTTGTGTTCATGAAATTGTACCCATAATCCAACAACTGATTTTGAATCCAAAGAACCTGTCCACAGCAATTTGCAGCAGCAACATACTCTGCTTCAGTAGATGAGGTAGCCACAATAGTTTGTTTCTTGCATTGCCAAGAAATCAATCTCTTTCCAAGGAATTGGCAACCTCCAGTGGTGGACCTCCTATCCAGATTAGCACCAGCATAGTCACTATCACTATATGCTTCCAACTTAAAAGGAGACTCTTTTGGGTACCAAAGACCTAGAAAAGGTTGGCCTTTGAGGTACTTAAAGATCTTCTTAACAGCATTGAGATGGGAAGTCAGTGGAGTAACTTGATGTCGTGAACAAACACTCACAGCAAAAGTAATATCAGGCCGGGAAGCTGTTAAATACATCAAAGAGCCAATCATTGACCTGTACAGATGAACATTCACAGGTAGATCAGCTTCATTGTTGGTCTTTATCTTTGGAGCTTCATAAGGTGTAGTGGCAGTCCTTACACCCTCCATACCAAACTTCTTCAAGATGTCCCTCACATATTTGTCCTAACTGATAAAGATACCATCAGGTTTCTGCTGAACTTGAAGTCCCAAAAAGAAAGTCATCTCTCCCATTGCACTCATCTGAAACTCTCCCTTCATAAGCTCCTCAAACTCCCTGCACCAAGCTTCCCTTGTGGATCCAAAAATAATGTCATCCACATACACTTGCACAAGAATTATGTCAGTGGAATTCTTCTTTAGGAAAAGAGTCTTATCAATTGCACCTCTTCTGTAACCATGCTTCAGAAGAAATGTAGAGAGCCTAGCATACCAGGCTCTGGGTGCTTGATGTAGTCCATAGAGAGCTTTGACTACCTTATAAACATGATTAGGATGATCTGGATCTTCAAATCCTTTAGGTTGAGTGACATACACCTCCTCTTCAATTTCACCATACAAGAAGGCTCCTTTAACATCCATTTGATAGACCATAAAGCCCATATAGGATGCATAAGCTAAGAAAATCCGTATAGCCTCAACTCTTGCCACTGGTGCAAACACTTCATCATAATCGATCCCCTCCTCTTGTCTATACCCCTGTGCAACTAATCTGGCTTTGTTTTTAATGACAACACCCCGAGCATCTCTCTTATTCTTCAGAATCCATTTAGTTCCAATAGCATACTTACCATCAAGTAGTGGTACCAATATCCAAACCTGCTGATTTTGAAACTGTTGCATCTCATCCTGCATTGCTTCAAGCCAACTTGAGTCTTCAAGAGCCTGAGTAACACTGGTTGGTTCCACTTGTGAGAGAAAACAAGCAAACAGACAATGTTCATAGTCTGTGTGATTGTCTCTCTGCTGATTTGAGACATAAGAGATAAAAGCCACCTGACCATATTTAGAACGCGCCACAGTACCTCTTGTTCTAACAGGTGCATTAGGATCACCAATAATATTAGACTGTGGATGAACATTGTTGATCCTTGTAGTAGTGGTGGTGTTGACATCAATGGAGGAATCAAGATTAGTCACAGTAGGTTCAAAGTCAGTATCATAGGAAGGTGTGTTGAAGATGCCTGCCTTAGGTTGATGATGACCAAGATCTGAAGGTTTTGGAAACCTTGTATAAGGTTCTCCAAGGTCTGTTGACACTCTAGTAGAAATAGGAGTAGAGTCAACATGTCTTTCAGCCGAATTGGAGAGGTGAGGAGAAACAGAACCACTTTCAGCAGAATTGAATGTTCCACTGATTGCTTCACTTGTACTATTTTCAACATTCCTCTCAGCATCTAAATTGGCTGCATACTCTTGTTTCTTCAGTCTGGCAAGGTCCTCAGCATAATAGAATTCATCTTCACCCACATCAGTATAATCTTGAGAAGTGTCACCTACAAAATTGTTAGGAGAGAAAGAAGGCACTACAATGGGTTGTTCATCATCATCAGACCCACTGTCAGAATGAGCATCTAAAGTGTCTGCATTATTAGTTGGAGATGCTTGAGAATCTGCATTTTGATTAGCCAGATGTCGAGAATAACCCAAGTAATCAGTCAAGTAATCAAGGTCAAATGACCAAACATGACCCTGTCCTTGAACATTAGGCTTGTCTTCTAGATACCTTAGATTCAATGTCTCCTCAATCTTCTTAGCAGATACATTGTACACCCTGTATGCCTTACTATGAGCAGAATACCCCACAATGTAACCATCATCAGCTTTCTCATCAAATTTGCCTAATGGATCACTGGTATTCAAAATTGTCACTTGGCAGCCAAACGGTTTAAGGTAATGAATAACAGGAACTTTCCCAAAAAGAAGTTCATATGGTGTTTTAAGATGTGGTCTAGTAATGGACACTCTATTGAGTACATAACAAGCTGTACCAACAGATTCAGTCCAAAACATGGTTGGAAGTTTAGAATCTGCTAGCATTGATCTTGCAGCCTCTATTAAGGTTCTATTTTTTCTTTCTGCCACCCCATTTTGTTGAGGGGTTCTTGGAGTGCTATAGTCCCTTTTGATTCCCTTTAACCTGCAGAGTTCTATCAGAATTGCATTTTTGAACTCTGTACCATTATCACACCTAATTCCTTTCACCTTTTTATTAACTAGCTTACCAACTGAGCTATCCAAAAAGCTAATTTGCAAAGATTGGATTACACTAATGAGCTTGTGGGAAGCTTTTGAAAAACTTATGAACACTGAGTAACTGGTACACTTAGACAAAAATGGACAGAATTAGAAGCTACTAGCAGACTAGCTAAATAAGCTAAAAATGGAAAATAAGCACTTGAAACCTTGAGATAGCTAGGTGAGCTTCTCAAAAAGCTAAATTTCATAAGCTAGGGGTCACTAATAAGCTCTCTGAGAGCTTATGAATTAAGCTATCAAATCTGTGCACAGGGCACTTTTCATAAAAGGGTGTCTAAAACAAGCTAATGATAAGCACTGCATAAGCTAAGTAAGTATAAAATAGTGTTTTTCTAATTTAGATAAGCAACAAAATATTAATATCCCAAAAGGATTTAAGCTAAATCTTAATATTGATTCTTATATAAAATTATTCATTTTATTCAAAATCGACCAAATGCAAATTTGACTTTTTATAAAAACCAAAGAAGTTGACTTATATGAACTTGTGATTGATCCTAAGCACTGATATTGGTGTATTAAGGTGTATTAAGACTAATTGAGCAAGTATAACAACTTATTAACACAAAACCATGATCATAGAACTTAAAAATCCAACAGTGAACAAGAAAGATATGATCAAATGGTATTTTGACTTTTTAATGATCAAGCACTGGTTTTTCTTGTTTCTTTGAGTTATTATGGACCAATGAGACACAACACAACAATGAGCAATAACACAAACACTTTTTAACTCAGTTAAACAAGCTTATCCAAACAGTCCTTATTGAGACTGTTTTGATGTTTTTCAAGGCAAAACACAGATTTGGACCATGCAACTGAATCACAACCTTGTATTATCATGTAATAAGACTGAACAAGCATGAAACAACAGTACTATCAACATAAAACTCAAGTATGGTACTTATACTATTTTAACTGTTTTACTAAGATTTTTATTAACTTCCAATTAAAAAGAACAAGTGACTGGTTTTATCACTTAATTATACTTAAATATGACTAATAAACATTAACAAACAGAAATTTAAACTAATGAGCAACTCTAATATTGAAATGCCAAAATGGATCAAAATGCTTACAAATGGGATTCCAAGTAAAAGCCTGAGAACCTGAGTCACACAAACACAGCCTATAGCTTCCCAAGAAGCACTAATCCCAAGGCCATCCAATATAAACCCTGCTCCAGCTTTCTTGTATCTTTCACCATGGATTTTTATTTTTCAACTATTTATTTGTATTTTTGGTGATTTTTATTTTTTTCTTCTAAACTGACTTTTAATGTTTCTAAAAGCTTGAATAAGCTTTATAGGAGCTTACATGTGCTTATTCAGTCCTTGAAAACATCTAAAAACAACATTGGAACATACATGAGATTTTTGAAATATGAATTTTTGCATAAACTGAGAACTGAACTGAAAGTTATAATTTATCACTTCAAAAGATTTACAATACACTAATATTGCTTAAAAAAGTACTTGAAAGATTTAAATTACACTGGGAAAGTAAAATTAACTAATTCGACATTAAAAACTAAATTTGCTCTAGATAAGTCTTCACATTGCTTCTTCTGTCCTTTATAATCATCTTTTGAGACTCAGTCTTTGTCTCTGAATCTTTCCCACCTCAATCCAACCATTGGATTGGTCAAAGCTATCATATACGTCCATGTGGAGATTTTGGCGCCAAAATTCTCTTTAGCAGGTTTTTTGCATTAATTGAGTTTGGGAGGTTGTAGAGGTGGAGGAGAGTGGGTAAACAAGTGGAAATACAGGTGTAAAGGTGAAAAAGGAGGCAAAACCACCTCTGGTAATGGATTTGCAGTTATGGGTGAAGGGGATGAACAGTGGTGGTGGTTTGGCGCCTTTGACTATTTTTGACCAGTGGGATATTATAAAGGGGGGGTCCAAAATTGGGGGTCACAGGGCATGGCAAGGGTTCTTTTGGGTTTTGGCAGGGTTCTAAATACAAAAGGGGGTCTAATTGGCTTATTTAATTACAAGGACCATTTGTGTAAATCTGCCAAAGTTAAAGGACTGATCTTTACAAGTTTCCAAGGTTATCACAAGGGTCAATCCTGCAAATAATGGTTAGTACAAGGACTAAATTTGCATAAAGTTCCATTTTTATAAGTCCAAGGACCAAATCTGCCAATTTTGAAACTTTAGGGACCAAACTTGTAATTTTTCCAAAGTTTATCATAAGGACCAATTTTGTCATTTATGAATAGTACAAGGTTAATATTTGATAATTTTCACTTTTTAAATTAACCAAGGACTATTTTTGACAATTTTCAAACTTTAGGGACTAAAGTTGTCATTTTTTAAATTTTAAACTTTAAAGGGTTTATTTTGACAACTTTTGAATCCCATGGACCTTAAATGACATTTTACAAGTTTTTGAATTACCAGGGACTACTTTTGACAACTTTTGAAACTTGGGGGACTAAAACTGCCAATTATGCAAACTTAACACGTTTTTCACCAGATTTTGATATTTTTGCATTTAAAACACATAAAACACTTGTTTGTGATATTTTCATCATTTTGATGTATTTCTGAGTGTTTTCAGATGTTTTTGGCATTCTAAACAGTACAAAAATTATAAGTATTTAGACACTCATCAATCCCCCACACTAAGTTATTGCTAGTCCCTAGCAATGATTTGAGAAAAATTAATGGATTTTATCTCTTTACCAAAAGCCATTACTTCTGGAGTAGCCAGTTGTTTTAGTTCAAGTAAGAACCTTGGTACAATGATAACCAAATGATTTTGAGCAAATCACCAGCTTTCAACGGTTTTGATTTGTCTTTACCAGAAGCCGTTTGCTTCTGGACTAGCCAACTCTTAGATAAATTATCAATATTATCTTTGGTGAGTAGATTACCAATTATGGATTTCCAACTGCCTTTACCACAAGCCATAAACTTGCGGGCTAGCCAACTTTTCACTAGTTTAAAGATATGGTGAGCTGAACACCATACAATTTTGGGCAAATTGCAAGCCATAAATGGATTTGAGATATCTTTACCAAGAGCCGTTTGCTCCTGGATTAGCCAATCCTTATGTGGGTTAGACATGGTGGACTGATTACCATTTGCTGAGTAAGTGAAAAACACTTGCTCCAAAAAAATTTTGGCCAAAAACGGGGGAATTTGGTGGAATAATTACATGATAAAATTCGTGAGAATTCCCCCCCACACTTAGAATTGAATATTGCCCTCAATATTCAAAGTACCGGCGGTTATGCCGAAACATAGAACATAAAAGGGAAATACTACGGCCATTATTTTGTTTTTGATATATATATATATATATATATATATATATATATATATATATATATATATATATATATATATATATATATATATATATATATATATATATATATATATATATATATATATATATATATATATATATATATTTTAAGATGATAACTTATATACAACAGCGGGGGCAACTCCCCCACACTAGGGTGGTAGAAAGGGGGTAAGAAGACAGAAACATGGGTGAAAACCCATATGGTGTGTGCTACTGTTTTTGATTCCCGAGTCACTAGCTTGACTCGATCCCCGCATTCATTGGTTCATGGGGAAAGTTTGTAGATCCGGGACAATCACGGGTGGAATGTCCTCTCCAAAGTAATGCTTTAATCGACGACCATTTACTTTAAAATTTGGACCATCAGGCTGAGATAACTCAATGGTGCCATAAGGATAAAACTTAGTGATAGTAAATGGACCAGACCAACGGGACTTGAGCTTTCCCGAGAATATCTTCAATCTTGAATTGAAAAGAAGGACTCGATCACCAACGTTGAAAACGCGGTTCTTGATTTTAGAGTCATGAATCTTCTTTGTCTTTTGTTTGTAGATCAAAGAGTTCTCGTATGCTTGATCACGGAGTTCATTTAGTTCATTCATTTGAACGTTTCTGTGATCACCAGTGCCTCAGATATCGAAGTTTGCATGCTTCAAGGCCCAGTAGGCTTTGTGCTCTAGTTCAACTGGAAGATGACATGCCTTTCCGTACACTAGCTTGTATGGAGTACACCCAATTGGTGTTTTGTAAGCTGTACGAAAGGCCTAGAGTGCGTCATCCAGTTTAACAGACCAGGATGCACGGTTTTCGCCTACTGTCCTTTCTAGAATTCTTTTAATACCACGGTTGGAGACTTCCACTTGCCCACTTGTTTGTGGGTGGTATGCAGTAGATAGACGGTGGGTTACACCATACTTTTTCATGACACGATCAAATTGGTCATTGCAAAAATGCGTACCACGATCACTGATTATAGCACGTGGAGTTCCAAACCTGGCAAAAAGAGATTTCAAAAATTTCACAACTACTCGGGCATCATTGGTAGGTAAAGCTTTCGCTTCAACCCATTTTGACAAATAGTCAACAGCCACAAGTATGTATTTGTTACCTCGAGAAGATGGAAATGGCCCCATAAAGTCAATACCCCATATGTCAAAGATCTCACAAACTTGAATGGCATTTTGTGGCATTTCATTTCTTTGAGAGATATTTCCGTGACGTTGACAAGCGTCACAAGTTTTGACAAAGTCGTGGGCATCCTTGTAAATTGTGGGCCAATAAAACCCGGAATCAAACACCTTTTTGGCGGTGTAGTTTGGACTATGATGGCCCCCGGTAGGTCCAGCATGGCAAGCTTTGAGAATATCAAGAGCTTCTTGTCCATAAACACACCGTCGGATGACTTGATCCGCACATATTTTGAATAAGTAGGGGTCATCCCAGAAGTAATGTTTAACATCTTTGAAGAATTTGTTCTTCTGTTGGGTTGACATCCCTTTCACTATGAAGTTACCCTCATGGTAATTTGCGAAGTCAGCAAACCATGGGGTAGAAGAGTTTCCACGAAAAGAAACCGTATTGAGTGTCTCAAGAGGAAATGTTTCATTTATTTCCTTTTTCTCGAAAACATCTTGGTGAGGGTTCTCTAATCGGGACAGATGATCAGCAGCCAAGTTCTCAGCTCCTTTTTTATCACGTATGATGATATCAAATTCCTGGAGGAGGAGAACCCAACGGAGCAATCTCGGCTTTGCATCTTGTTTTGCAAAGAGATATTTGAGAGCCGAGTGATCCGTATACACTACACATTTGGTCAAGATTAAGTACGGCCGAAACTCCTCAAACGCATACACCACTGCTAATAGCTCTTTTTCTGTGGTAGTGTAATGAGTTTGAGCTTCAGTCATAGTCTTACTTGCATAGTGGATAGGCTGAAAATGCTTAGCTCTACGTTGCCCTAAGACTGCACCGATAGCAAAATCACTTGCATCGCACATGAGCTCAAAAGGCAAGTCCCAGTCGGGAGCAACGAGAATAGGTGCTTCAGTAAGCTTTTTCTTCAATGTTTCAAAAGCTTCGATGCACTCAGGTGAAAAGATAAAAGGAGCATCCTTTTCAAGAAGATGGGTCATTGGCCGAGCGATTTTAGAGAAATCTTGTATGAATCTACGATAGAAACCGGCATGACCTAAAAAACTCCTAATACCTTTGACGGTAGTAGGATGAGGCAATTTAGCAATAACATCAACTTTTGCTCTATCTACCTCAATCCCATTTTTTGAAATCTTATGGCCAAGGACTATGCCTTCTTTGACCATAAAGTGGCTTTTCTCCCAATTTAGACAAAGATTGGTGTCTTCACACCGTTTGAGCATTTTATCTAATTGGGAGAGACATGTTTGAAATGAATCCCCAATGACCGAGAAGTCATCCATAAACACCTCCATTGTTTCCCCGATCATGTCGTGGAAAATGGCCATCATACATCGTTGGAACGTGCCAGGAGCATTACATAGGCCAAAAGGCATACGTTTGTAGGCAAAAGTTCCGTATGGGCAGGTGAATGTAGTTTTATCTTGATCCTTTGGATCAATGGGGATCTGAAAATAACCCGAAAAACCATCCAGGAAACAATAGTATTCGTTCCCTGCTAATCTCTCAAGCATTTGGTCCATGAAGGGTAGAGGAAAATGGTCTTTACGGGTAGCGTCATTCAACTTACGATAGTCAATGCAAACACGCCATCCCGTAACCAGCCGAGTTGGAATTAACTCGTTATCTTCATTTGTGACAACAGTTATGCCACCCTTTTTAGGAACACAATGAACTGGGCTAACCCAAGGACTATCAGAGATCGGGTAAATCAATCCTGCATCAAGAAGTTTGATAACCTCCTGTTTGATAACATCATGGATTTTTGGATTTACTCTTCTCTGATGTTGAACTGCTGGTTTGAAGTCATCCTCCATCAAGATTTTGTGAGTACAAAATTCAGGGTTGATACCCTTAATGTCGGAGAGTTTCCAAGCAATTGCTTGCTTGTGTGACTTCAAGATCTTTATGAGAGCAGACTTTTCATCTTTACTCAAATCTCGAGCAATAATGACTGGTAATTTATCATCACCTTCAAGAAATGCATACTCGAGATGAGGAGGTAAGTCTTTAAGTTCGACTTCAGGAAATTCTTCAGTTTTATCAACTGACTTGACTTCCTTGTTATGAAGTTCGACAGGAGGGAGTGAAAATGATGATGGATCATCATTAAGCAATTTCTCAATGAGAAGTATGTCCCCCTCGATGTCGATGGGAGCGTGATCAATTTCCCATGGTACAGAATCACTAGACAAGTAGGCTTCAATCTCTTCTAAGATGAAATCACTTTCCTCAAATGGGGTGAGAGAAGGAGTAGAATTGGCGATGATAGGTTGAGAAGAATGAGTGAGATTATCACTCGAAGAATTGTGATCATAACCACGAACTTCTTGAGAGTACTCTTCAGAAGCAACATCAATGATATCTATTCGGTTAACCGACTCAGAATCATAGTTTGCGGAGTACCTCGAAGTTTGATCAAGGTTAAAAGTGACAGCTTCATTACCAACACGTAATGTGATTTCTTGCTTAAATACATCAATGAGAGCACGGCCCGTTCTCAGGAATCCTCGACCAACAATGAGAGGAACCCGATGATCGGCATCAAAATCAACAACCACGAAGTCAGCTGGAAAATGGAACTTTCCTACTTTCACAAATACGTCCTCGGCAATGCCAAGAGGACGGGATATTGTACGATCTGCAAGCTCGAGAGTCATGCATGTAGGAGTGAGTTCCGGAAGAGAAAGTTTCTTCCATACTGAATACGGCATCAGGTTGATGCTTGCACCAAGATCTGCTAAGGCAAAGCATTCAACCATTCCTGGAAATACACAAGGTAATAGAAATTTTCCAGGATCTCCAAGCTTTTCTGGAAGCTTTTTCAGGATAACTGCTGAGCAGTTCTCGTTAAGAGGAGTTTTAGCCATTTCAAACAGCTTTTCCTTGTTCCTTAACATGTGTTTGAGAGTTGATGCAAACTTGGGCATCAGCATGATAGCATCCGCAAAGCTTATGTCAAAATGTAATTCTTGGAAAATTTGAAAAAATTTATCCATTTGATGACTAGCTTTTTCACGGAGCTTTTGCTCATTCAAACGTGACGGGTAAGGAATAGAAGATTTGGATCTGGTATTTTCAACGGGAGCTACTGGAGGTTCAAAAACAACTCCTGGATTAGACTTGGGTTTCTGGACAACTTGAGGATGGACATCATTGGTTCCTCCGTTATTAACAGGAAGTTCCTTATCCTTTGTAGCCTCAGGTTCACTTTCCACTACCTTCGGGAGAGAAGAAGAAGAGGTAGTAGGAATAGCGGGTCCATTGTATGAAACACCACTTCTGGTTGTGATCGCCTTAGCATCGCCCCTCGGGTTAGCGATCGTGTTGCTCGGAAGTTTTCTTGAGCCCGAGGGTTGATCATTTAAAGACTTCTTGAGATCAGCAATCTGGCTGACCAACAACCTGTTCATTTCATCTTGGGATTTCATGAACTGCTTCAATAACTCATCAGATGATGGTACTGGAGGATGTGGAGGGAAATTCTGAGGTCGGATGTTTTGATTATGACCTTGTTGTTGAAAATTCCCTTGATTAGGATTCACATTCCCCTGAAATTGATTCCCTCGATTGAAATTGTTTTGATTAAGGTTTCCTTGATGTTGGAAACCTTGATTGGGTCCAGGATAGAAATTACCTTGGTTTTGATAACCTTGGTTAATTCTAGGTTGATTCGATTCGGTTAGGATTCGGTTAAAACCGGTGGTGCCTGATAAGTGTTAGCACGGTAGTTTGGTTCATTTTGAGGACGATATTGATTAACTCCTTGATTTGAAGTACCGGCTATAGCATTGGCTTCAAACGGACTACCATCGGTGGCAGTACAGTTGTAGTATGCATGAGGACCACCACAAGTAACACAAACTTCAACTTTCTTCACTTCACCATGTGATGGTGTCTGTGTGAAGGTGACTTTCTTTTGGTTAGCAAGAACCAAAGCCTGAACAATATCTGTGAGTTTATCAATCTTAGCATCGGTGCTAGATGTACTCACAGGAGATGAAGTAGAAGGTCCTGCATTAGACTGAGTCTGATATGTCTTTGTGCGGAAAGAACGGACCTGGGACTTGTTTTCAATGATTTGCAAGGCTTCTTTTGTGGTCTTGCTAAGGAAATTACCTCCCGCGGAGGCATTCAAAGAGTCTTGGTCAGCTTGTCTCAGACCATTGTAGAAAGTATCCATTTGCATTAATTCGGTAAAACCATGATGCGGACACTTGCGGAGCAATTCTTTGTAACGATCCCATGCCTCCCCGAATGATTCATCAAATCTCTGAGAAAATTTCATTATCTCATTCTTAAGACTTGTAGTTCGGGATGGAGGATAGAATTCGTTAACGAACTTGGTAACTAGATCCTCCCATGTCTCAATGGAACGAGGGGGTTGTTTCTCAAGCCAATTCCGGGCTTGTCCCTCTAGAGAAAATGGGAACAGAAGAAGCTTGATTGCTTCATGTGGGACATTCTTGTATTTGATGATAGATGCAATCTTGTTAAACCATCGAATGTGTGCATGAGGATCATCCCGCTCAAAACCATAGAATTGGCTTTGGGTTACCAGATTAAGCAACCCGGTTTTGAGCTCAAAGGTATCAGCCACAATGGCTGGGACAACAATGGCATCTCCGTAACCCTCGATGGGTGCTTGGAGAAGCTCATTCATCGGTTTGTCTTCTGCCATTTCGACAGGGGGTGGTGGTGGTGGTAGACGTTCCTCAGTCACGGCTGAAGGAGCAGAACGTCCTCTACGTCTACGAGGAATATTTTCAAGCTCTGACAGTGGACTTGTAGAACTGGAAGAACGAGTGCACATGCACTAAGTATAAAAATCAATTTTCAAAACAAATGCGAGGCAAAACGACAAGTGAACTTTAACCAATAATCACAAATGAAATGGCTTCTTTGAAAAAGGTACACCAAATCACAAGGACACAAAGGCAAGTTTTAAATCTGTGGTTCAGGAACTTATTATGGTCACACCCCCAGTTAGTAGGTGTACTGCCTTGATTTGCGGTGGTTGATTTTTATGTATTTATTAAGTACCACTGAAAAGACGTAGGTATGGATATGTGCTAAGGGTTTAAAAACTTTTGGAAAATATTTTTGGAATCGTCTCGTTTAACCAAATCGTATTTCTTTAAGAATCACCTTAAAAGAAACACAAGCTAGAAAACGTTACGATTGTTTTGTTGTTTTATATTGTTTTTGGTGTTGTTAACACTTTAGGAAAAGTGTTAATGAACTTTTTGATATTTATTAACTTTACAAAAAAAACTGATTACAAACGGTGGTATATGTGCAAGTACGGGTCTGAAAAATGCTTAGAACACGCTTACAGCCTCCCCGGCAGCGGCGCCAAAATTTGATTGGTGCTGAAACGTCAAGTTATCTCACACAAGCTAGCCACTTGTGAATGGCTAATCGTAAGAAACTTAAAACAGCTCAGAAACAAATGCAATTAAGATCAGAGGAATATAGGGGATTCCTGGGTCGTTAAGTCCCACGGAGGATGAATTGGTGTTTCACACAGACAGATGTCGAATAATCACTAAGGATAGTGATCAGTGAGGATTTTGATGGATAATTATACCTAAAGAAAAGGTTTATAAATTACAGCGACTTAAATGTAAATTAAAGAAAATTAAAAAGATAAAATATATTAAATAAACGCTATCACTATTTTTACAATGATGTTTTTTTTTTTGCGATTTATAAAATAAAATAACTTAAATAAACTATTTTAACTAAAACGTAAACTTAAATTATCTAAAAACGTGATTTAAAATGAAAACGTACGTTATTTATAAAAATTACGCGAGTGCGCAAGCAAAAACGTAAAATTTATGAAATAAAAGTCCTACAAGTGTAAAAACAATTTTCTTACGTAGTATATGACAAAATAAAATTTTAGAAAAAAGATTTATATTTTTTAGACTTTTATATTTTTATTATGAATTAAATACTTTTTTACACTAATTAAATGTTTAAAAATACTAAAACTATTTAGAAAAATCTGAAACTTTTTTATAAAATACTTTATACTAATACAAGTCTAAGAAAAATACAAAAGTTGCAAAAGCTAGTTTGAATAAGCTAGAAATAAGCTAAAATAAACGTATAAGCTTAAATGCTAAAGATGGGTTAAGTATTAGATTGTGCATAAAATGAACGAGACAAGTCCCAAGGGCAACTGGTATCCAGGTACACTCTTATCACTCTCAAAGGTGGGAGGTCTCAGGTTCGAGCCTGCCTCCCCACCTTTTTGCTAAACATTTTTTTTTCGATTTTTCTTTTTGCAAACTTATTAAGAACAGTAAGATAAACAAATTTTATAACTATAACTTTTTACAAAAACCACTAATAAGCTCTGAATAAGCTTAAGTTACTCAATAGTTAACAAAATAAATGAATAAGCACAAGATTAATCTAAGAAAGCTAATAAGCTACTCAATAAGCAAATGTAAACTGTGAATAAGCTAAGAAAATGTTAATAAGCTACTATAACTACTGAATAAACAAGATCACTAAGAGATAAGCACTGAATAGCTTTTAAATAAGCACTTAGCTAAACTGGTTTGCACAGAACACTATGTGGTTTACTAGGCACCTTCTAGCTAATTTTTAAGCACTGAAATAAGCTATAAAATGAAAACAACCACTGGAATTAACTAGCTTACCAACTGAGCTATCCAAAAAGCTAATTTGCAAAGATTGGATTACACTAATGAGCTTGTGGGAAGCTTTTGAAAAACTTATGAACACTGAGTAACTGGTACACTTAGACAAAAATGGACAGAATTATAAGCTACTAGCAGACTAGCTAAATAAGCTAAAAATGGAAAATAAGCACTTGAAACCTTGAGATAGCTAGGTGAGCTTCTCAAAAAGCTAAATTTCATAAGCTAGGGGTCACTAATAAGCTCTCTGAGAGCTTATGAACTAAGCTATCAAATCTGTGCACAGGGCACTTTTCAGAAAAGGGTGTCTAAAACAAGCTAATGATAAGCACTGCATAAGCTAAGTAAGTATAAAATATAATTTTTCTAATTTAGATAAGCAACAAAATATTAATATCCCAAAAGGATTTAAGCTAAATCTTAATATTGATTCCTATATAAAATTATTCATTTTATTCAAAATCGACCAAATGCAAATTTGACTTTTTATAAAAACCAAAGAAGTTGACTTATATGAACTTGTGATTGATCCTAAGCACTGATATTGGTGTATTAAGGTGTATTAAGACTAAATTGAGCAAGTATAACAACTTATTAACACAAAACCATGATCATAGAACTTGAAAATCCAACAGTGAACAAGAAAGATATGATCAAATGGTATTTTGACTTTTTAATGATCAAGCACTGGGTTTTCTTGTTTCTTTGAGTTATTATGGACCAATGAGACACAGCACAACAATGAGCAATAACACAAACACTTTTTAACTCAGTTAAACAAGCTTATCCAAACAGTCCTTATTGAGACTGTTTTGATGTTTTTCAAGGCAAAACACAGATTTGGACCATGCAACTGAATCACAACCTTGTATTATCATGTAATAAGACTGAACAAGCATGAAACAACAGTACTATCAACATAAAACTCAAGTATGGTACTTATACTATTTTAACTGTTTTACTAAGATTTTTATTAACTTCCAATTAAAAAGAACAAGTGACTGGTTTTATCACTTAATTATACTTAAATATGACTAATAAACATTAACAAACAGAAATTTAAACTAATGAGCAACTCTAATATTGAAATGCCAAAATGGATCAAAATGCTTACAAATGGGATTCCAAGTAAAAGCTGAGAACTGAGTCACACAAACACAGCCTATAGCTTCCCAAGAAGCACTAATCCCAAGGCCATCCAATATAAACCCTGCTCCAGCTTTCTTGTATCTTTCACCATGGATTTTTATTTTTCAACTATTTATTTGTATTTTTGGTGATTTTTATTTTTTTCTTCTAAACTGACTTTTAATGTTTCTAAAAGCTTGAATAAGCTTTATAGGAGCTTACATGTGCTTATTCAGTCCTTGAAAACATCTAAAAACAACATTGGAACATACATGAGATTTTTGAAATATGAATTTTTGCATAAACTGAGAACTGAACTGAAAGTTATAATTTATCACTTCACTAGATTTACAATACACTAATATTGCTTAAAAAAGTACTTGAAAGATTTAAATTACACTGGGAAAGTAAAATTAACTAATTCGACATTAAAAACTAAAATTGCTCTAGATAAGTCTTCACATTGCTTCTTCTGTCCTTTATAATCATCTTTTGAGACTCAGTCTTTGTCTCTGAATCTTTCCCACCTCAATCCAACCATTGGATTGGTCAAAGCTATCATATACGTCCATGTGGAGATTTTGGCGCCAAAATTCTCTTTAGCAGGTTTTTTGAATTAATTGAGTTTGGGAGGTTGTAGAGGTGGAGGAGAGTGGGTAAACAAGTGGAAATACAGGTGTAAAGGTGAAAAAGGAGGCAAAACCACCTCTGGTAATGGATTTGCAGTGATGGGTGAAGGGGATGAACAGTGGTGGTGGTTTGGCGCCTTTGACTATTTTTGACCAGTGGGATATTATAAAGGGGGGTCCAAAATTGGGGGTCACAGGGCATGGCAAGGGTTCTTTTGGGTTTTGGCAGGGTTCTAAATACAAAAGGGGGTCTAATTGGCTTATTTAATTACAAGGACCATTTGTGTAAATCTGCCAAAGTTAAAGGACTGATCTTTACAAGTTTCCAAGGTTATCACAAGGGTCAATCCTGCAAATAATGGTTAGTACAAGGACTAAATTTGCATAAAGTTCCATTTTTATAAGTCCAAGGACCAAATCTGCCAATTTTGAAACTTTAGGGACCAAACTTGTAATTTTTCCAAAGTTTATCATAAGGACCAATTTTGTCATTTATGAATAGTACAAGGTTAATATTTGATAATTTTCACTTTTTAAATTAACCAAGGACTATTTTTGACAATTTTCAAACTTTAGGGACTAAAGTTGTCATTTTTTAAATTTTAAACTTTAAAGGGTTTATTTTGACAACTTTTGAATCCCATGGACCTTAAATGACATTTTACAAGTTTTTGAATTACCAGGGACTACTTTTGACAACTTTTGAAACTTGGGGGACTAAAACTGCCAATTATGCAAACTTAACACGTTTTTCACCAGATTTTGATATTTTTGCATTTAAAACACATAAAACACTTGTTTGTGATATTTTCATCATTTTTATGTATTTCTGAGTGTTTTCAGATGTTTTTGGCATTCTAAACAGTACAAAAATGATGAGTATTTAGACACTCATCATCCATCCTACTGATGTGCATCTTTTGACTGATTATATGATAATTATATAAAGTCAAGTCAAGTTTTCCTAGAAAAATGAGGCGCACTTTAGCTAAGCTTTAGTTAGTATAAGCTTTATACTGATGCTCGTTAATCTCAAGTTTGAATATTATAAATTTTTAATATTAGTTGAGCTCGAGCTTTGAAATCAAGAATACTGACAATCCAAACTCAAACTCCATTTCGACCACAAGCACATTTTTTTTTCGTGAGTCAAGCTCAATAACAACTCGGGACCTTCACACTCTTGATTCTTGAATACAACTTGTGGTGACGGGGTACTTTAGCAACAACGTACTTTTCGTATGTTGTCGCTAAAAATACAGACAAAATAGTCGCTTTTCTACCTTTGACCTTGACCCAATAACACTACATTAATTTTAATGGTGACGAGGGACTTTGAGCGACAAACCGACAATTGTAATTCGAATGTCGTCGCTTAAAATCCAGAAAAAATAGTCGCTCATCTACCTTTGACCTTGACCACTTTTAGCAACAACTTCCACAGTCACCGTAACTGATTTCTTTTAGCGGCGACTTCCAGCGTCGCTATAACTGATTTCTTAATTGAACCGTCTGGGTTAATATATTTTTACAAGTTTAAACCATAAGGAGTATGAAATTCATGTCTTTATTTGATATTACACATGCCAAGTTAATTTAAAGTGATGGTCATTTTGTATTAAAAACCTTGTATTTGTACTAGATCATGTAATAGAAGTATGTGGACTTTAAGTTAGTATATCAAAGTTGACGTTTTTTGCTTATTTAAAGTTTTTATCAAACATCGTCAAAATAGAATTACGTGTTAAATCTTTAATAGCAGAAATTTTTATACAAGTTTATGTAAAAACATTATTTTTTAATGAATAGCTTTATTGACTTTTTTTTAGATAGTTAAACAATTACATAAATTTGTCTTAGGTTCCACAATTGTTACTTTAATTTATGTTTCAAAAAAGAAACAAACTCACAAAACCAAAGACAAATTTAAATGAAACTAGACTTTAATACCTTCAAAATGGCGGGTGGCGCGACCTATTACGACTTACGGTTTATTAGATATGATTTTTCAAAAATGACCAAAAACTGAAAATCTATTATTTATTTTCTGATGAGGGCATATGGTAATATGCTGGCCATATGCCCCTTTACAATATCCATGAAGCAATCATATGGCCATATTCTGATATTTTCATATGGTCATATGCCTACTGCAGATTTTTACAAAGAAGAGTATATTTGCTCTAATTCCGGAAAGACGACTTCCAAGACTCGTTAACCCACGAAACTTTCCAGATTTCATAAACACATCATAAACATCATTACCATTCAATAACATTACCTAATTGACACTTCAAAATAGTACTCTACAAATAGGCATGTATTATACCCTTTTTGACCCATTTCACGATAAACGATCTTTCATACTTCCATACTACACCAAACATTCCAAAAACCTTTAACATAATATAAATAACCGTTTCCATAACCCGTTTAAAACCCAAAATTGGTATATTCACACTTATACCAAACATCGTTTTAACTTTTACCATAAACACTTAAAAACACACTTTAACATACCAAATGACCACCAATTCATTATACCAATCTTGACACACGTTTTGACACTTGATCACCCATTAGAAACCATTAAATGACTCACTAGGGTACAAAATTGATTACATGAGCTCCGTAATTCTACCAAGCTCCTAATATCATACATAACCAATCCTCCACATCTAACCATGAGTCCATTTCCAAGCCATAGCACCTTTAATAAAACGAACCTACAAAAATGTAGTTAACTATAATGTAAGCGAATGCTTAGTAAGTAACTAGATTAACATATGAATAGCATGTTATTCCACATTTAACAATACAAACACTATGTCCATTTAACACTTAAGATCAAGCTAATATTTAAACATATAAACATCACAACATACCTTGGCCATTCCTTATTCATAGTCTATCACACAAGTTAATTAACTAGACAAATCACCTATTGATACCATATTCATCAAAATGAGGCTATCAACTATAACATGCATTCTCATAATTAGAGTTAATTGCATTTTTGGTCCCTGTGGTATGGCTAAATTGCATATTTGGTCCCTAAAACTTTAAAAGTGCACCAGAGGTCCCTATTTTCAAGTTTTCGTTGCATGTTTAGTCCCTGATCAACATCAAATGTCTAAAATGCCCTTGTCTTCTTCTTTCCTATTTTCTTTTCAGTCCATCTCTTTAGTTTCTTACATAAATGGTCCTTGTGTCTTGCCAAGTTTTACAAATTTAGTCTAATTTTTTTTAATTATTTATTTAACTATTAATATTACATAAATGGACCAATAGTGTAATTTTTAAAAAAATCAAAAATTTAAAAAAAAATTAAAAAAAAATTTTGAAAAATTTATTCGAAAAATATTTTGAATATTTTTTTTTTCGAAAAAATCTATTCGAAAAATTTTCTAAAAAAATTTCATTTTTTTAATTCTTTTTCAAAAAAAAATTTCAGTAAAGTTTTTTCGAATAAAATTTCAAAAAAAAAATTCGACAAAAAAATTATTTCAAAAAATTTTTAGAAATTTTTAGCCATTAGAAAAAAAAATTTGAAAAATTTTGAAAAAAAAAATTTCAAAAATATTTTTTTCGAAATTTTTTCGAATAAATTTTTCAAAAAAAAAAATCAAATAATTTTTTCAAAAAAAAATTTCAAAAACATTTTTTTGAAATTTTTTCGAAAAAACTTTTCTAAAAATTTTTTTCAAAAAAAAAATTTTCGAATAATTTTTTTCTCGAAATTTTTTTTTTCAAATTTTATTCGAAAAAACTTTTCTGAAAATTTTTTTTGAAAAAAAATTCGGAAAAAAAAATTCAAAAAATTTGTTTTTTGAAATTTTTTTGAATAAATTTTTCAAAAAATTTTTTAGAAATTTTTTCGAATAGTTTTTTTTTTCGAAAAAAAAATATTCAAAATTTTTTTCGAATAAATATTTCAAATTTTTTTTAAATTTTTTTTTTTAAATTTTCGATTTTTTTTGAAAATTACACTGTTGGTCCAGTTATGTAACATTAATAGTTAAATAAATATTAATAGTTAAATAAATAATTAAAAAAAATTAGACTAAATTTGTAAAACTTGGCAAGACACAAGGACCATTTATGTAAGAAACTAAAGAGATGGACTGAAAAGAAAATAGGAAAGAAGAAGACAAGGGCATTTTAGACATTTGATGTTGATCAGGGACTAAACATGCAACGAAAACTTAAAAATAGGGACCTCTGGTGCACTTTTAAAGTTTTAGGGACCAAATCTGCAATTTGACCATACCACAGGGACCAAAAATGCAATTAATCGAGTTACTTACCTTAGCTTCCAAAGCTAAGCTACAACAAATACCATCATCTTCATCATCTCCACCATCACATCATCTTTCATACAAGACATCTTGTATAAGGATTATCACTAGAGCTTCAATATTACACCATGAATCTTCCTTCAATTTGACCATCAAAACATGATGGTCTCCTTCTTCTCTCTTCTATATTCGACACCCATACACACTCATATACATGTTCTGGAAATTAAATGAAAGATGGGGAAATGTCTAGATTATTAGTAGGTGGTATCTTTTGCCATTTGACACAATTGGTCCCTCAAGTCACATTCCTACTATTTTGGCCACAAATTACTTTTATAACAAGTTTACCACTTGACAACATAGGCCCCCTTCTTTCTATAACTATAACATAACATGTGTTAACTATTAGTTTGACTATCGAGTTGACTAGTTAATTACGATAAGTCTTTAGTCCATATTCAACCATGATGGGACCTATTGGTATTACGGGATAGGGGTGTAACAAGTTAGACATAAAAAAGAGTACGTAAAATAAAAGTACACTAAAATTCAACCCAACTTATCGTTAAACAAAAACAAAATTAGGATAAATTTGCCAAAAAAAAAATAAAAAAAATAAAAAAAATAAAAAAATCAGCCCAACTAATAATATGCAAAAATATCCTAATCAATTTATTAAGTAACCAAACCCATCTCTATCTAACCTAAAACTTACCCTAGTTTTTTTTCATTCATTCCCTAGTATCACGCCACACGCAGCCACAGACAACTTTACTTGCAACCATACTCCCAAAATGCTTTTTCTCAAACTAAATCTCAAACATCCATTTGTCTTGAATCACGAAATGAAACACTAATATCCCTTTCGTGTTTTATCACTTTCACATGATACCACATCCATAAAAAACATATCATACCAAAAAAATGTCTATGACGTGGGTTGGTGGCTATGGCGCTACAACCCACCAACCGAACTCCGGTGTGGTATCTCGCGCCATAGAGTTGCACTGAAGACCATGGCATGAGCCATGACACACTGTACTGAAAGCTCTTATTGGTTAATAAGTATTAAGTAACATATGAGATTAGTATGATATGCCACAAGTAAATTCAAAATAACCAATACCTTGCTATGTACCAAACAATTTTAACAACAGATAGCTAGAAGTCCAGTTGACGTGTAGCTCAGTTAATAATGGATTGGGCATCATTGCATATAACAAATATAAGGTCAAGAGTTTAATCTTTAGCACCTCATAGTCTAGCTGTTGAATAAGTCATGTGTGTCTACTGATTGCACTAAGCAAAGAAATTTTAACAACAGATAGTTAGAAGTCCAGTTGACGGGTAGCTCACTTAATAATGGATACCTCATAGTCATAACTAGAGGTGGCAAAATGTAACCAAAAGCAAAAGGATTGGCTAAATGGGCAAATTTTTAAAAGATTTGGGCACATTTAGGTCCCTTCTTTTTTTTGAAATGGGCACATATAGCCCATTGAAAACTTAAATGGGGCACTAACGGGCACATTTTTTCCCCTCAATTGTAGAACATTACGATCGTTTTAAAGAATTTTTTTATGTATTATATTTACATTTTTTAATATAAATAAGATATTACGTTTAAGGAATTTATTTCGTCGTTTTAGGTCTTTTATTAAGCGATTTGTATAACATGTGCCCGTTTGGCCCGTGCCCGTTTAAGCCCGTGCCGGTTTTAGCCCATGCCCGTGCCCGCCCGGCCGGCCCGTTTTGCCACCTCACTCATAACTATTGAATAAGTCATGTGTGTCTCTCATATTATGGAAAAGTCAGTCGATTATGAGCCCAGGGGCGGACCAAGATTTAATGTTAAGGGAGGCCGACTTTGTTGTAAAATAAAACTATAGTTAGAAGTTTCGGTATTGATTTTATAGCCTCTAGGTTTCGTCACGGTTGTAATTTGAGCGTTATGAAAACTTTGTCTCTTTGCTTAAAGAAATTAAATAGTTCTTTTCTTTTTTTGTTGATGATATAACTTAGAATCCATGTATGAGTAAAACCTTTGTATATTTGTAACTAATCTGACTCATAACTTTGTATATGTGCCAAAAGGTAATAATAATACCGAGATTTTTAATTCATATAAAAATTGTAACATACAGTGTTACATATCATGATGTACTAATTTAATATTTAAAATGATAAATTTTGAAAAAACATAATCAAGGCCGTTGAATTTTATAGAGTGACGCTCATTAATATAGCATCATGTTGAAGACGAAATAAAATGAGAACCAAAAATGAAGTATTGAAATATAAATACGGAATTTTACTAATATAATTGAGGTATTTAATTTTCAAGTTGTAACTAGGGAATTTATGTTTTTTTACAATGCCTTTCTTTTTTATTCACGCCAAGTAAAGGGAGGTTTTTTTACAAAATCTTATGAAACATGAGGCTTAAGTCCAATTACCAGTGAAGTAGTCGGACAGGTTGGGGGACGCCCAACACCCACCTGTCCCGCCCCTGTATGAGCCGTTTGTGTTAGCGGTTGTAACATTTTGCACATAATAAGTTTCTCTGCTATTATTATCACCATATTTTATCAAACATTTTTTTTTTTCTTTTTTACTTTTATTGCTTAATATAGTGCTTATGCAAGAACAAAATATGTTTCAATATCTTTCTTATTGAGCTAAATATAGTAATTAAGAATGGGTTATTAGCATAAAAATACATTATATTTGCCATTGTTTGTCATTGTATGTTGTGTATTTTTTTTTTCTCAACTTGACACCAATCTTTTAAAATCGTGCTATTGTGTGTACTTTGTGACCATTTTACCCTTACTTTTTTCAAATTTTGAAGGATAAAATGGTCATTTTCATAGCTGAAATAGTCGCAAAGTACACACAATAACACAATTTCAAAAGGTTAGTGTCAAGATGAGAAAAAAAAATACGCAACATACAATGACAAAAAATGACAAGTATAATACATAATGACCAATTAAGAATCGACATAGAGTTTTTACAAAGTTGATTGCAAATAATTTAATTTCACAAAGACGGAAAAGTGTTCATCTATTACAATCATGCATGCATTGTCTATATATATCATTATATCTATCATGCAAAATCTTTTATACCATAAACCCATAGAGAACTAGCTTAGAGAAATCATTTTTAAACAGAATACTGTAACAAACTAACAACCATGTCAACCACCACAAACAACCACCAATCCTACACTAGCATTGTGTTTAGCCCATTTACTCCAATTATTTCTTGTATTAAAGAAATGTAAGTTTGACAAGCTTGTAGAACTAGTTTTGCACATGTTTTCTGTGAGTTTGCAGGGAAATGACATATCTTTAATGATGTGCCTATACGATGCATAAAGAATATAGTCAACTTCCGATCGACTTTTGCCGGGTTGGTTGATATATCTTTACAATGGGTCATTTAAAAGTCATTTTGGCTAAAATTATGCCCGATATTCTTTTTTAAAAATTTTAAAAAAATCTTACTTTGCACAAAAAAATAGCCTCGATACCTTAAATTAAGAAAAGAAAAAAAATATATCGAGTTCCTAAAATACATATTGACTTTAAGTGTGACACCTTTTTGTACGATTTGCACTGCTATATATTGATCAAATATCAAGCATAATAAAGAACAAATCAAACGCAGTTTGCATTGTTTTAAAATGCAATTAATTTTATTAAAAGTAACGCAATTATTATAGCAAAACTTTTAAAGTAAATGGAAGAAATAAATTACAATTAAACTTATATAGTTATATACCTAGTCTTTTTATATATGCATTAAGTATTGATCTAGTTATATTTCTTTTTATATATTATTGGTTTTCACAAATTAAATATACAATATAAAACATAAAAGGTTAAAAAAAATGTTGCAAAAGATAACCTTCCTTAGGCATGTACTATTATATTACTGAGTATTAAAATTAAACAAAAATGTGGTTATCTTTTGACTTCTCTTTTCAGCTAGTCTACTTTTCCATGTACCTATGTTCCACTTCCCAATATTACAATACCACCATTTTTTCCGACGTTGGACCATAGAATAAGATTTTCCGGCCAACCCATAGTACTTTACTTGTTGGCAATCAAAAATGGTGAGGGCACTCTGAATATTTTGGTGAGGGCAACGTGCCTTTTTTGTACCATTTCGACTTATTTTTCTATATATATTTCTGTTTCTCCGAGAGCTTCGTTGGGGGCAATTCCCCCCGGTACTTTAAAGGTGGCTCCGCCCCTGAGTGTACGTGTAAGAAACATTCTTTGCAACTCCTCCTCCTTTATATGAAGAATAAGCAGGAACCAACAAATGACTATTCTAACATGATTGTTACAAAAGTTGAAATATAGGGAATCTTATGATATTCTAACGAGAAGAAAAAGAAAATTGATATATCATCTTGAATAGAGTTAGGATACAAAGTTTTTATGATGCTAATGTTCAATCAATGTGAAAAATGGCCCAATTTCAACTGTTTGCAAATTGGACCCAATGTCTTTCGACTTTTGTTAGCCCAAACCCAATCTTCATCCATCTCTAAAAAGCTGTTAAAATTTATGTGAAATCTATGAATGATGCATATAACAATAATGATGCTTGATTGATATGTAACTGAACCGTAGTTTTCGACCTCGGTTTTAAAAAAAACTACAAAGTTGGGCACAAGTTTAATCATAATTTCATGAGTAAACTGCAAAAATCATCCCTGTGGTTTGTGTAAATTCGCAAGAATCATCCCTATCTCAAACGTTCAAAGATTAATCATCCCCAAGTCCACAAACGTTTAGCAATAATCATCCCTGAGCACTAACGTCGTTAGTTTTACCCGTTAAGTGTTAAATAATATTTTCCCGTTAGTCCCTCCGTTAACATTTGTTGCACCGTTAGTCCTCATTTTACGTTTTCGTCACTTTTTACGTTTTGTCCGTTTTACCGCCGCTTTTGTCCGTTTTGTCAGCTTTTATCCGCTTTTGACCCTTTTTACGTTTTATCCGTTTTTCGTCCGCTTTTTAACGTTTTAGCCGCTTTTACGTTGTTGTCCGTTTTATCCGTTTTGCCGGTTTTTATCCGTTTTCACCCCTTTTACGTTTTATCCGTTTTCGTCCGTTTTTTACGTTTCCCGATTTTTGACGCTGTTTTTAATCTTTTTCGCCAGATTTTTTACGTTTTTATCCGTTTTTCTTACATTTTGTCCGTTTTTCTTTCGTTTTTGTACTATTTCAACATATTGAAAATTTATTCCAAAAAGAAAAAAAAATATTTCCGAAAGAAAAATTTGAAAAAATCAAAAATGTCCGTTTAATTTTTTTACAATATGTCCAAATTTCGAAAAATATTGGAAAAAAAATTTTTTTAAAGATTTTTTAATAAAAATATTTGAAAAATATTTTTTATTCAAATTTCGACATATTGAAAATTTTGAAAATTATAAGATTTTTTTTAAAAATATTTGAAAAATATATTTTTATTCAAAATTTTTTATTTTTTTCGAAAATATTTTTTTCCAACGAAAACGAAAAACGGTCGAAAACGGATAAAAACTTACAAAAACGGATAAAACCGACAACAACGTGAAAAAAAGCAAAACGTGAAAAACGGACGAAAACGGATAAAAACGTAAAAAACGGTCGAAAACGGATAAAAACGGAAAAAACGGTCGAAAACGGATAAAAACGGACAACAACGTAAAAAAGTAAAACGTAAAGGGACGAAAACGGATAAAAACGTAAAAAAGGGTCGAAAACGGATAAAAACTGACAAAAACGCATTAAAACGAGTAAAACGGACAAAAACGTAAAAAAGTGACGAAAACGTAAAATGAGGACTAACGGTGCAACAAATGTTAGCGGAGGGACTAACGGAAAATATTATTTAACACTTAACGGGTAAAACTAACGACGTTAGTGCTCAGGGATGATTATTGCTAAACGTTTGTGGACTTGGGGATGATTAATGCTGAACGTTTGAGATAGGGATGATTCTTGCGAATTTACACAAACCACAGGGATGATTTTTGCAGTTTACTCTAATTTCATAGTAATATATTACTTTTCATATTGTAACCTTTCATAAACTATTTCCAAGATAACGAAATCTATATGAATGTTGTTATATATAGAATTGTCATGTGTTATTGTACTAGTCTTTGCAATTGTCACATTGGTCGAGCCACATTTCGACTTTTTCCATGAATCCATCCTCTTCTCCCACAAAATTGTTGTCATGTATGTTCATGAGATTTTAGATGAGTGAAATTTGACAGCAATGGACCATGCATATTTGTGGTACCAATTTGGGACAACAAGGCGGTTAAAGTTATGTGAGATTCAAATCCTACAAGTAGTGTATCATCAGATGCACACTCAGTAAGTGTGAACAAGACTAGGCTCCTAGCTAAGGCGGCAGATCATGTAAGTGTGAACACAGACAAGACGAACCTTTAGTTCAAACGTTAGTGCAAATCTCTGCTAAAAACATGTACTAAGAAGAAGAAGAAGAAGAAAGATGCGAAAACATGAAACATTTCTCAAGTTGCATCATATCCTGTTATGCGTATAAGAAGACAATAGAGTGCCAATCAGTACGTAGTTACAAGTCGGAAGTACTTATTATCTCCTTCCACATCATAATATGTACGTAGTTTAAAAGGAGGAGCATTTAATTTGCAAACTATAAGACGTATTTTATCGCTAACAAAAAGCATGGTCACTCAAACTCTTCATTTACAGAACCGTACCAACCAAAAGCATGGTCACTCAAACTCTTCATTTACAGAACCGTACCAACCAAAGCAAGTTGCTTTGAGTTGGTTCTCTCTACTCTCATACCTGAAAATATGAAAATTTACAAGTCAGCTCAATACCTGGAATGGAAACTGTTTCGTCTGCAACAGGCCAGGCCTGACTAATTAGACCCTATACCCAACCCGTCCATCCCCCCAATATAATTAATACTACTGTACGTACTAGAATGATAGCAGCAGTATTATAAATTTATCCCAACTACAGTAGTTTATATAACGCGCAGCACTACTTTACACATGCATGACAAGCTTAAAAACAGAGCATATATACTACTACTCCACTATACATGTGTACATGTTAGATAAAATGAAATATATTACTTTTGCCAATCAAAAATATACACCAAAAGTACTCTAAACCAGCATTCCACACAGTGAAGACATTTTTGAAAACTGTAACAAATCTTGTTGGATGTCGATGACACTACAGCCCTTGAAGAAACTTTTTCTTAATTAAAAGACATTCTAGTGATGGCTTGATAACTATTTTTTGAACAGTCAATATTCTTATGACTCGACGAGTATGCTACAATTTGAAATCAAGCCTAGGCGTAAGCTTAACCACACTACTACGACTGTTCGTTTTTGCAAATATGTGGCAGGCAAAATTTCTATCTATTTACATGGAAACCAGGCTCTAACGCGTTAAATGAGCAAAATTAAGCCTAAAACTGACAATGGGGTTGTGCAGGGCAGGATAATTACCCAGAATGCATATGCTAGAAGAGAATACTACCAAGTGACTTACTTTAAAGTCAAGACAAGTAGTAGTAAAATATTCTATTTCATTGACAGACAAGATGTTTTCTTTTTTGCTGCAACAAAATGATCACACTTACTTGAACACCCGCAAATAAAAGGCATTTTTGGTAACTAGTGTCAAAGATAGATTCTTGTGTGAAAAGTTAGGGTTATGGTTTTTATAAACAACGACTCAAACAAGTACATACTCAAGTGCAGTTGTAAGCTCGTGTTAAAAATAAGCAGCTACTGTTACATACCTTTTTACTACACATCAAGAGCTTCCAGAGCTTCCAGAGCACATCCCTGCAACAGCAGTCAAAGAGCATTTTCCTTTATGTATATAACTTTTTTCAATAGCGCCAACATTAAAAATAGAAATTGTACAAATTTACTCACTTTAACATCATCCAATTGAGAGGTTTCCCTCAGATTTGACAACAGAGTCCTCAAATCGTCTTTCATGTTGTGGTCTGAACCGATTAGCTTGAGTAGATCCCTGAGATAACGTGCTCCAGCCCACTGCACCCTGCTCTTCTTGGACTCTAAAGCTTTGATTATAACCGAAAGCCTGCGTGCAATAGGGCACGTCGTGCACGATTTGGGGCACTCTACCCTCGTCAACTATAAAAGAAAAACACATACTTTCAGCTTCTGTTTAAGCAACTTATCTACGTGTTAATAAGAGTTAAAAGGGACCGATAGGATATACCCTCGGTTTCATCATTGCACAAGTTTCAACAGCAGCGTGCTGATCCCTGTATGAACTAAGCACTATCCACTTCTCAACCTTGTCGAGAAGATACTTTTCAATTCGACCAAAGAAAGAGGGTCTCGCTTGATGAAGATGCTGAATCAGCCCGTATGCATAGCGCCTTCCCATATCATAATCAGATTCATGCCCAGTGGTTGGGCTCAAAGTCGGACTCATTTCCCACGTTAACTCACCACCATAGTAGTTCATCATTTTACGGCAGCATTCCATCACCTCACTGAAGAAATAAGGATCGTTGGCATCTAGCGAAATGACGGCTATCAGCTTAATGATGTTGTTTCCCCGCCTTCGCATGACTTTGTGTTGAGCTAGTTTTGACTTTGCAAGGGGAAAGATGAAGTTAACAGTTGCCTCCAGAAAGGGTTTTGAGCAGAAAACATTGTTACTAGAATCAGCTTCCCGGGTCACGAGGTCTTCAATCAAAGCCACAGATAACTTGGCTTCCCTATCTGCTTTGTTGATAAAGTTCTGATATACTGATTCAAGCAGCTTAGGTGCCAACTCAGTGTCCATGAACTTGAAGTAGTTCACTGCTGTTTCGAGGATAGCCAATCTGAGCTCTGGAGGGCCGTCCACTAATCCAACCTCAACACGTTTAACATCCTGAAGAAACTTCTGAAACAACTCCTCCTTTTCCTCAATGGGTCTAATCTGTAAGAAGCGAAACCCAAATAGCTGCACTGCTGGTTTGGATGGGTCTTTTAGCATTTCTTCCAGTGAAATCCAAACCTGTGCATTCTCAGTGAGTGACACGCTCTGCATAAACTCATACGCAGCTTCATAAACTTGGAAACAAACTGAAGAATCAGTGGTGAATATAGAGACTACACAGTCTTTAAGTTTTTTCTTTGCCTCATCGCTGATTCGGGTCCAGTAAGTTTCTAGATATTGCTTCAAAAGGTTGAGAGCGAGGACACGATCACTGCTATATCTCTTTTTGGTCTTTGCATTAAAATATGTCTGAATTTGAAGAGATGGCAACAAGCGGCTCATTTTACGAAGGAAATCTTCAGGATAGATTTGAACATAAAGAAAAGATGGGTTGGTATAGCGCCTGTCCCTGCGGACAGGGCCTAACACGAATTTTTTGAAATATTTCATCAAATTTCCATTATATTGTCTTGAGATTTCCTCAAGTTGGTAGCGCCTTAGCCGTACGCCCTTAAATTCAACAAAGTCTTGCACCCCTGGAAGAAAAGAAGGCCAAATTAATTAACAGATTAACAACATTCATTATTACCTTTATTGCTCAAACTTTCAGCATTATGAAAACCTCACCAATGGAATTCTATTCAGCCACCAGATAAAAATTATAGTATTAATCTAAAACCTATCCTAACAGATATTAAAAACATTATTACCTGTCTCAAACACGAATTCAGCTTTTTGAAACCGCCCACGAATCACCCAGGAATTGTATTCAGCCACTAGATAAAACATTCTAACAGTTTGGTCGTATACAGATTTGGAGATCCTGATGCCATTGAGCAGAACCATTCCAAAACGGTCCTCCTCCATACCTGAAAGGAAGAAAGAAAGAGCTTGTTTAGTTTAAATCAATTAATCATCCACTATAGCTAGCTAGGTTCTCAAATGAATGGAGGTTAAATTCAAGATACATGACCTTGGTGGCAGAGCTTGTAACAGACAGAATTTCCCTCATGATAGTTCATCATGAACGAGTAGAACTCAAAGACAGGGTCATAATAAACATCTTCTCGCCAGCGTGACTGTTTGAAGATCTCAAACCCATTACGCAGAACTTCCTCGTCGATTTCCATTGATCACTGAAATGAATCATCCATCCATTCGCAAGTAATTAAGCACGTAAAATCAGTTCTAGCGGGGGTCTAGCATGATCAATGACACACACATTTGGTCACTCTCACATAAATTTGACCAAAAACACCATCACAGTATATAAAAAAAAAAAAAAAAAAAAACAAATCACACCAAGCCGTCCATCAAAAACACATACGTACGATCTGCATCAATTAAGATGACAATTATAAGATAGCCTAATTAATATTCTCCTGGGACGGCCTATTATGAATCCACAATCACTACTACTTGTATATACATACATGTTTCCTTATTAGGCCATCCGCACAGAGACATTATAAATATTAGCATGGCAAAAATGAGAAGTTCAATGGAGAAGAAAGGAGAAAAGAAAATGAGCGGGAAAAGTTGTTATGAGTTTATGAAGTTTGACTAACTGATTTACAAAGTAACAAAAGTAAGATAAGTGCTCTAAGTTATGAAGAGAAAAAAAAACTCACAACAACCGATTTTGAATATGTGCTAAATTTATATACAGAGTCTGAGTGTTCACACTTGTCTACAGAAAACAGAAATATGATTTTCCACTCGATCACGAGGACTATTAGGGTGAAATTATACCTAGCGATGTGGCTATATGCTAAAGCTATAGAAAGTCAGCTAAGTAGTGTTAACAACAAGCTTCCTAACTAAAGTTAACTAGAGTATAAACATGTGATATAAGAGACGAACAAAAGTTAGACAAGAAGGAAATTGTAAAACACGAAATAGATTTGTCTATATGCTAAAACTATACGCAACCTGAGTGGTTAGCAATACTAACTAGTTGAAGCTTCCTCCTAACTACAAGTCGGTCGTTTCACACTGTTTCTTCACTCTCTTGTCTATATCATAATAATAGATAACTAGAAAAACGACGAAAAAGTAACATGTTTCGAAAATACCTATCCGGCAAACCGAAATTGAGCATGACAAGATAAAACAAGCTTAATCGAGTAAAAGTAGCAAACGAAGAACATAAACCTACAACATTAACACGACGAAAACTAGGCATAAAAAAAGTAATCGAAAATACCTATCGATTTCACGGCAAAGCGAAATTGAGCTCAGAAATACGATCGGATCACAATCACATGAAAACATAAAACAAGCATAATTGAGTAAATGTAAGCGAAAACTAAAAGTAACAAATCATTAACTAGGTTTCGAAAATACCTATCGATTTCACGGCAAAGCGAAATGGAGCTCAGAAAATACGATCGGATCACAATCACATGAAAACATAAAACAAGCATAATTGAGTAAATGTAAGCGAAAACTAAAAGTAACAAATCATTAACTAGGTTTCGAAAATACCTATCGATTTAACGGCAAAGCGAAATTGAGCTCGACGAGACACGATCAACCACAAAATAGCTGCAAAATCATCAAATTATACAAATTAGAGTAAAAGTACCAAAAACTAGGGTTCACACGGTCAAAATTGAATCTGAAAACTAGGTTATGAATCGGATTAACAGTTCTGTTAAGTTAGATGATAATGATGAAATTGTACCTACACGAAGATGAAATTGATGATTGAATCGTTGATGTGTGTGTGTGTGTGTGTGTGTGTGTGTGTGAAGTTAGTTAGGTTTGAACTGAAACGAAATTGGCGGTAAATTGGAGGTATTTAAATGTAAGGCGGTCGGTGGTATTTGTGTTCTAACAACAAGAGGGAGTGAGTGAGTGAGTGCGTGCGTGTTATTTTCGGTACTTTATTTGGATGGGTATGTTTGGCGCAATGGGTTGGGTTGGGGCTGGGGCTAAGGCTTTTATTATAAGCCGAAGATAAAATTTGTAATTTTGTAGACCTGTTATGTGTACACTCCAAAAGTGTGCCTATGCCCCTGCCAAGCGCTGCCTTGCATCATCATACACCAACAACAATTTAAACATCTGATAAAACATGCTAAAAAATCTGGTGCATTAAAGTTGGACCAATAACTTTACAAGTTAACATTATAATGCGCATAATGTTATGCGAAAGTCTAACACGCTGCACTAAGTTCCATGTTACCGAATCTACGACAGTGTGCATTAAATGAGTTCATGAAATAATAATAAGGCCCGACTAGTGTTCTATCCCCGTAACACTTGTAATTCGACATGGTATACGTCCGTTTCCCTTATCTATCTCAACACGGACCGAGGTGTCACCCTCAATAGATCCAATTATATCACTCGTGCTTCCCAACGAGAATTAACCGTACATGAGTATGGGCATGAATTTGGGATACAGTACTTAGGCTAGCACGTACTCCCTCCGTCTCAAAATTATTGTCACCAGACAAGAAGCACATAGTTTAATAAAAGTGGGACCCCTATAAATTTCAACCACTCAAATAGAATATTCCTTCACTAAATTCTCTTTTTATTACCTAAAATAGAAGGTGGACAATTATTTTGAGACACCCAAAAAAGGAAATACGGACAATTATTTCGAGACGGAGGGAGTAATAGTTTTTCAAACAAAACCATTGCTTAAATGGTCCATTAAAAGCAACCATGTTTCTCACCCCAAGTTTGCAAAGTGGGGCTACGTACTCACCTCAGAAATAATTCATCTGAACGAAAACCCAAGTAGCTAAAGTTTGCGGCACCAACACGCGACCTAAATTAGTATGGCAATTATTAGTTTACACTTTTGTATACTTTATTTTGGGAAACTCAAACGTATTAGGCTTGAATCCCCGGATCGTTCCCACCGAAGGATGAATTGAGTTAAAAGCTCACGTCGTGTTATTCGGGATTTGAATGTTTAAAAGGGATTTTAGTGATTTCTAAACTACGGGCCAAGGAATAATAATGAAAAGTAAATAAAGTAACAAAATCTAATGTGCAAACAAGAAATTACAACTAATTATGCAAATTTAACTAAAAATGTAAATTACGAATTTTACTAAACGCATTCTAAAATGCAAGCTAATCCAAATTAACCTTTAAAACTGAACTAATACTTTTCTAAAGCTAAAAATGTAATCTAAAACTATTTTTAATTTTATTTGAATTAAAAACTATTTTTGTATTTTTAAAATTGATTTAAAAAGCAAGAAAATATGAAAATTCACAATAAAATTACAAAACTATTTTCAAAAAATCTAAATAAACTAAAAATGACTTTTAAAACTTAAATTATATTTTTCTGACTTTTTCTCTAGTTATTTTGAATTTAAAACTAATAAAATGCCTAGAAAATACTAAATTAACTTGGAAAAATACTTTATATGTCGATTTTTCCAAACCTAATAAAATTAAATTTATATTTTTGTGACCTTTTTCTGATTTTCTTGAGTTAAAAACTATTTAAAAATGACTTTTATTCTAGAAAAATAGCAAATGGACTTGGAAAAATGTGAAAATTTGTAGAAAATTCCTAAATAATATTCTAAATCTAGGTAAAATAAGAAAAACAACTAGTGAAGACTTAATAAGCTGTTTGGGACGAAACTGCTTATGAAATAAGCACTTAGAATAAGCAAAAATGTACTAAAAGCTACCAAAGTACAAACTAAGATGAAACTCACTTAAAATGACTAAAAGAAACTGATGAAATCCAGATAAGATCACAGAATAAGCTATTAAGCACTATACTCAGTCTAAGATCCAAACAACAAAACAGTTATAAGTACCCAACTTTAAGCTACCCTACAAGCTTGAAAACAAGAGCTTTTGGAAAAGTTTAATTAAGGTTGGAAAAATCGCATGGCATCAAGCGAAGCGATATGCGACGAATCTGATGTTTTATGATAAAACGATGCTTAAATTAGGAAGAATGATAACAAATAAAGAGAAACAAAACTTGTGATAAAAAGATTTTGCCGGAAAAAGTTTTAGTTGACGGAAAAGAAGAAGAAAAACGAGAGGGAGACGTCAAAAGGAAGATGAAGATCTGATTGATTTAATAGTCACGTGGGTTGAATTTATAAAGTGAATTTGGAACTTTATGCATAGAAAAATGAGAAATCATTTAATTTACTTTTAACTATTTACTGTTGTTTCATCACTTTTTGATTAATAGTGTACCATTAAGTTGTCTTCTTTCATAGTATGCTTAAATTTCATTAAGTTGTCTTTTTTATGTCGATGGCCCATATGTGATTACTTTTTAAAAAATGGGCATTTACATATATATCTTTGGAAAATTCAAAAATTACATATATATCCTTTTGATGCATTAAAAACATTGTACTTTATGCATCAAAAACTTGTAAAAAGGATATATATGTAATTTTTGAAATTTACAAGTATATACATGAAATTATGCCTTTAAACTTTAAAAAATGACTCATACCAAAACGACAATTATTAAGTTTACATATGTTTACTCTTGAAACAAAGAATGAAATATTGATAGCCAATTAAAGTTTCATACGGTTTGTAGTTGGTTTATGATTTATCACTTTCATGGTTAACAAGTATATGACTAATAATAATTGAGTTCTTATGGAATTGAAGCCTAGCTTTCTATCTTTTTTCAAAAAAAAAATAAAAAAGGAGTTAATGAATAGTGAAATAACTAGAACAACGTTATGAAAAATTGATTTCACAAATTTGATAAGATTATTCCATTTAGAACTTACAGGATCTTTGCCATTCATCCATCTCTTATAAATAAGACATGCAAAAGTTGTTGTCGCGATGTGGCAAACGGAAAAAAAAAAAAAAAAAAATCGGCCCCCTTTAACTTGAATTCCCGGCTCCGCCGCTGCATTATTTGGTCAAGAAAATAGAGGTAGGTGACCCTGGTGATGGTGGTGACTGCTTTAACAAACAAGCATAGCGACCCGCCTTGATAGCACCATCGGGATCAGCAGCTGACAAAACTTCCACATGTTCAAGCCCTATTTGTCTCTTAATTAGCTCCATATTCTCTTTAAGATCCAATGCTTGGACCCCAAACGGCAGTTTGCTTGGCTCCCCAAGTTGCTTGGCTTCATCCTTTTTAAAACTTAAGAACGGCATGCATATTTTAAAGTCTCTTTCCTGACCGATACCACTCTCCTGCAGTGCTTCTAGTATCTCTTTTTCGGGAGCAAACTTGAGGTTTGCACTGTCGAATTTCTCACGTAATACATTCAAGCACTCTTTTTTCCACCCGTCGTACTCTTCATTTGCATAAACTAGACCGATCGTCGGTTTGCCGCCTTTCTTTGAACCACCACAACAAGACTGCTTTGTATGAAGCTTTCTGAAATTGGTTATAGAGTCCTGCAGGTATCTATTAGCCTTTTGAAGGGTTAAATCTGGGTTCTCGGCTTCAGGCCATCCAGCTTTGATGACGAACCCTTGCTTGTTCAAAATCTTCCTCCACACGTACTCGGAATAATGCGGGCAAATAGGAGCAATAAGACGGGTCTGAATATCCATAAACCGCCACAAAAGATCACGATTCATGCCACTCGATCCACAAAAAAGTCCTCGTCCCATGGAATAGGGGTCCCGAGGCCAAAGCTTCTGGAGCATGCCCATGGGTTAAGACACTTCAGTGTACGATTCAACTGCCGTCTGGTCTCATTAGAACACACACATTCATTTTTTCTAAGCATTCTTGAGCGGATTCTTTCCAGCTAGATTCACCGTATGTGAGATACCATTGATCGGTTAAAGCAACAACACACTCGTCACCTGATCTTGACATGACTTTCTTTTCGGGTTCACTGTATACAACAGCTAGCTTATCTTCCAAAAGTTTGGCTCGGATCAAGCTTTTAGCATCTTGAACACGGGTCCCGGCATGTTCACCAGCGATCATTGTTCCTTGATAGAAACCGCCTTTGTATATTGCCTTTTTAGCTGCGTCAAGCTTGTCTCTCTCATTTTGGCTCTTTATCTTCATGTCGGTGCATATTTTTTCTGCTGATTTATCACCAAATTCTGGGTGGTTGATGATCGGGATGACCTCAAAAGGTAATACCCACTCATCTAACACGCCAAACTTATCCCTGAATCGATCCTTTGATTTCAAATCCTGCAGTGCGATGAAATCATCAGGGGAATCACTGGGAACGCTGGTAACAATCCCAGTACCCTGGTCGGTGAGAACCGAAAGCATTGGAAGACAATATATAATTTCGTTAAACGAAAGTGGTGATCGGAGGGGTAGCCCTATAAGATCACGACCAGTCAATTCCACAAGACACGTCAGCTTTTCAGGAACAAGTGACAAACGTTGATAAGCCAAATTACGAGTAGCACGTTCAGTCAAAACAAAAACATCCGATTTGTTAATCTCAAAAGCACCGTATTTTCCATCTGGCAATACCCACGCATTTGTCTGACCATACATTGTCTCAGGCCTAAGAGTAGCGGCAGCTAAGAAAACTTTGTTTTTCTTTCCTTAAAAAATTGCAAATTTACCGGTAAAACCACTTCCATTTTGATAAGTGTATACTCTTGCGGCATAACACCTTCGCCTGATGCACGATCATGATCAGCACATGGCTGACTGTCTAAAGGGGAAAAGATCGTGTAACGTAAATCTTTAACAATCTTTCCGTATTCTTTCAGTTTCCTCATCTGCCAACGCACGAATTTATCAAAAAACGGATTAATGTCGGTTGTGATTAATGATCTTCTCCAATCCGCTCCAAGTCCAAAAGCCTTAAGATCTTCCACAGCCAACGGAGGAAAAAACCTTAACCATTGGACCGGATCCTGAAAAGTTGCGATCTCTGCTTCTGCTAAGCCGTAAGCCTTCATTATCTCCCACTGGTAGGTTTCCCTGCCAGTTTTTGCAGCAGCGTTTGACTTTTTGCTCTTGAAGTTTCTTGTTTCGTCAGGTGTAGGGTTGGTGTCAGTCTCCTGTATTGACAACGGAAAACAAGGTGGATTGCCAAATTTTTTTATCTCCCTTCGAAGTTTGTCTGCTGAAGCTTTGATAGGCATACCGGTGCAGTGAAAACCAAAGGCTAAAAGAACATTTGCCCCTCTTAAACGGTTGTAAGCCGAGGCAAACTCAAGCTTCAAGAGGGAGAATGAATGGCCCACATGCAAGTGCCCGTTCATGTATGGAAATGGAAAGCTCCCGAAAAACTTTTCACCGACTTTGGGGGGCTGATCCTTAGCATCACACTCGAAAACATGAGCCTCGTCCCATCATTTTCTTACTTCATGTTCCATTTCGAAAAGCTGGTCCCTCCTCTTAAAGCTGCTACCACTATCCATCTCGTTACTAATTAATATGACAAAAGCTGCAGATAGAAGGAACGATAATATTAAATTTTTTATTTTTGTACAAACTGAATGCCATGAAAATGTAACTATATATACCAAGATCAGGAAGTATAAATAACATCTTAGTCCAAATTGGCCCTATATATGCACATTAGAAGTATTGAATTTCATCTAGCATGCAAGCGTTAAGTTGTTGTAGACGAGGTTAACCCCAGTACTCCAAAACACAATAAGTGAAGTTTATATTTCATATAACAATAACAAATATATGAAAAACTTAACGTTTGTTAAAACTAGATCAATTACTAATATATATATCACATTCTCGGAGAACACAAGTAATTAAACGTATACCTGTATTGTATGCTGCTGCTTGTTGTAAAAACATTAACTAAGTTAGGGTGTGCAGCAAAAGTTTAGATATGCTTGTTTGGCAGGGAGCTTTTAAACTTTGTTCAAACACTCGTAATCGAAAAGCTTTAACAACGTTTAAATAAAAATCCAAGAACAATCTTTATATCCCAAACGTTAAACATAACCCAACTTAATTAAAACGAACTCAACATTTGCTTAAGGGGAATAAATAAAACCGTTGAATAATTATACTATTAGTATATAGTATAATGTATAAAGATGAAAATCAAGGTTTAAAACAGGCAGGAATCAAGTGGCATATATAGCAAATAGAATCGAGAATGGAAGAACCTACCATGCATGCATGTGTTTATTTTAAATCATACAAGAGTAACTATATATCTATTGTGCCTCACTAACGTAATATTAATAAGTTACTATATATGAGAATCAGCACATACATATACCACTGGTTACAGCATACAGAAAACTTCAATTTAGGTTGTGAGCGACAGCCACTAGCAGCAAGCAAATTTTATATAAATGTAAGTCAAAACAGCGCACAGTTACCTGTTATGAATAGTATTCAATACACCATTATAATAATTGAATTTAAACATAAGAAAATTGGAAAATGGCATCATATAAAGTTACCTGTTCCTCCACAAGAACGATCGATCAGAATGAAAGAATATTCTTCTCCGAAACAAGTTTTATTATGTTACGTATTTAGGTTTAGTGGGGGGTTTTTCAACTTTGTTCTTTGTTCTGTATTGAAAGTTCGAAGCTGCGGAAATCTTGCTTCCTGTCAATATACATTTCCACTTACCGATTAGTTTATATCATGGATAGTAAGACACGCACGCTACGCATCTTGGCTGATGGTTCAGGTTCTAACAGAAATTGGTTTTTTTTATTTTTACATATAGTATTATTAATACAATGCCGACACATGTTTTATAGAGCAAATTGGGAGGTTGTAAACTCACTAATACACTACAGATGATGTTTAGCCTGCTTAACAGTTTTAAGTTTTTTCCCGTCTAACTCTAAACTTCTATCCACTTGACCTATTGGCAATATAATATAACGACATTGCTAGAACGACAATCTAACTTTTGAAATACATCAATTTTAGAGATTTTATTAAGTGTAGGCACACTTGTATGATTTCTGACCCGTGTCTCTTAGTCCAACTCAATAGTATGTATTAAAAGGATTTAAAGGAGTGTCTATATGTTCGTACTGAAAGTGCTTCGCTGATATTATTCAAATAATAAAAAAAATCAGCAGATATTAACCTAACCTAAGCTAATTTTAGTAGCCATAATTTACAAAGATTTACCCTTTTGACCCGTTAGAAACGAAACATATTTGCATTTTCCAAAAGCTTTAACCTTATAACTTAACTGATATTAAATAATTATCAAGAATTTAAGAGTTCCAGGCACCCAATTAAAAATAGTATGGTCCTCACCTCGGTTTCTCCAATTGAATGTTAACAATGTAAGTTGTGCAGCTCAAAGTCAGCACAATAGAATTTTACTTAAATAATGATTGTACAAAATTACTTGCTGTATCAACAAAAAGTTGGGATGGTCCTCTGAAATAATTCAGTGAGCTCTAAATAAATGTGGATAAACTTGTTCAGGAGCTATCAAAGTGGTTGGTAACTATTTGCTTCTGAAACAATTTTCCTCATTTTGTAGAGAAATTGGATAATTTTGAAGCAACTCGACCTCTCATATAAATGGCGCATAAATTCTACTGAGCTACTGTATTAATTTTGATTTTAAATATATAGTAGTAGTATATAAAAAATAGCTGAAATTCATGAATATAGAGGACCACTTTAAAATAAGCAGCATACATGATAGCTTTTAGAATTAAGACGTAACTATAATTAACAAAGAATATAACTGATGCGTACCTTTAAGCTCCATATCCACTATAGCATTTAATAGTCCATAAAGCGAATGCTCTCTACAATATAGACATACGAAACCATCAAATTTTGTATGCGTGGTCATAAGAACACCAGTTAGGAAGCATATAACAGAGCCAAAAGGCTCGACTAGTTACATAAGTGCATTATGTTGGGGTGCTTGATAGTTTCTGATCAAAAGATAAGCTCAACACTAATATTGGAATAACGCTCATCTTAGAACTTGAAAAAAAAAAAAAAAAAAAAAACGCTTCTTAGCACACAATCACAATCAGGTTTGTTGCAACATAACGAACATCACTTTAACTCTATCCAAACTAACCTTTTTGAAATATAATTTAGGGCAAATGATTAAAAAAAAAAGTATTATACTTGACACTATTTTCTCTTGTGGGTAGGGAACAAAATGTTTTGCTTTTGTGGGTACCATACTTTCAAATTCATCCTCTGTAGGGTATTTTGCAAAAAATTTGAACATTTTTGCCCCTCTTAGCTAACAGAATTTTTTTTTGCCCGTAACCTAAAGAGGATGAATTTGAAAGTATGGTACCCACAAAAGCAAAAATTTTGTTCCCTACCCACAAGAGCAAACTTTTTTTTATCATTTGCCCTATAATTTAAGTTTTAAATCCAAACACCCTTAAGAAGCTAAATTCAAACATACTACTAACATACAAAGCTAGAATCGAACATGATCAAGCAAAATGAACAAAACAATTCACCAATACAATCCAAGCATCCACCCATAGATCTGTATTCAACACTAATCATTTTGAAAAGTTCAAATCTTCAATGATCCTTCCGCTTCCTTCCATTTTTAACTATCCAAATTCCACAACCTTTCTCCCAATTCTTCCAGATTATTCTCAGCAATGCATTTTGCAATTCCATCCAATTCATTTGCTATTGTGTGTTGAGCCATACCTGAAGTGTCTTCAAATACATCCTCCTCATCTTCTGCTTCCTTATTCCATCTCAATTCCCATTTATTATTTGAACATCTCTGGAGACCAAGTTTTAGATTCTTCCAATGTAGGCTGCCTCTGATAGTTCACATACTTGTCTACTATATTCTTTCCATTTTGTAATTGTCCCTCAATAACTTCTGATTCATCAATGACTTCCAAGACATAGAATTTGTTATCACTCCTCTTTAAGTTCTCCATATTTTCTTTACTAGTGTTCCAACCAGTTTTAGAGCTTTGACCTATCCCAATCTCTGGACTTTTAGACTTCTGTTAATTATTCGCTACATCAGCATTCTTATTATCCTTGTTAGTCTTTAGTTTTTCAGTTACAACTGGAATTGTTTTCCCTGTGGGTCTAAATTCCAGCCTTGTCTTTCCTCTGTTTACATCATATCCCACTTTCCTATTTATATGTTCCTTCACTTTACCCTTCTAGCTTGTTTTTTTCACAACAATCCATCCCTGTTATGCTCATTACCATTTCCACTTTGCTTACCCATTAGTGGCTTTATCACCAATACCTCCATTCTTCTTTCCATAGATATTAACCAAGTGACCAAACATACTACAATGGCTGCAAACAGGAGGTGTCCATGTATATTCAACATCCAAAAACCCAGAGCATCTCTCCATCTGGTCTTCACAAGTCACAACTATAACAAACTTCAATTTGCTTTATGAATTCCTTATCTGCACTGACCTCAACAAGCACCCAAGCTACTTGCGAATGCTCTAATTCCTTTCCCGGTCCATGCAATTAGAGGCACATTGTGCATTTTGACCCATAGTGGTAAAGTTATGGGTTCACTCTTTTCCAAAATGAGATTGGGATCCCACTTTTGAACAAAGAGTGGCTTATTATTTACCATCCAAGGGCCACTCTCCAAGACTTGATTCATACCTACATCATCCTTAAACTTGAACAAATACCAATCATTTTGTGTTAGCACATCAATTAAGCTATATCATCCTTAAATCGAGTCGACCCGACCGTAGCTCATCCGATAAAAACAAATGCCCTTAAATCAGATCAACACCTCGTGGACCCGACCCGCAAGCAAAACAACTCAAACCAATAATACTCTTGGTGGCTGAGCACACAACTAAACATGCAACATCAAAATAAGCCCGAGACTCGGATATCAATTAGCTTAAGGATGGATGGATATACGTATGAAAATATTAAGATAACCACTGAAAAATTACTTAGAACCACGAGTCAACTCGCCCGAGTTGACTCAACTCGGTCAAACAAACACCTAACATATCTAACCCGACCCGGTTACATAATCGATCAAAATAAACACCCCTTTCTAATGATTTATTTACCATACAAGATTATTATTTAAACACTGTTTTTAATTCATCTTACCACATGAAAAAATTTATAAAACATGTTTAATTCGAAAGTTTAAATCCACGAGAACTTAGAAGTGATTTATATTCGAAATAAGAAAAAGATAGTGAATTTGGTTGTGTCGAGTATACCAAAATGCGAGGGGAGAAGAGATGACGGGTTGATGATGTACACACGAATCCAAAGTTTGAACAAAAAACATGAACTCCAACACAACCCAAGGTTCCAATCTGCCCCTTGTTAACCTCGATCTAAAAAAAATAGAATTCACGATCTTCGTAAAGTGGTGGTGGCTACGGACCAAGACAACCCGAGACATGAACTATACCCGATCTATCTAGATCCATGACATCAATAGATGTGGGAAGGAGTGGTGACACTGACCACTGTGGTGGTTGAGGATCGGATGATGGCCGGATAGTTGTGGTCGGCGGCTGGAGAAAAGGGAGAGGGGTAGGTGACTGATTTTAGTGAGAGGATGATAGGGTGAGTTTTAGTTTTGTTGGGTGTAAATGAACAAGAGAAGAAGAAAGATAGTATAGGTTATAAGAAGTTAAGGCTTCCTATACATGAAGGGGACATAGGTTTAGACAAGATCCACAAAACAAGGGGAGCGGCAGCGGTTCCTAGCGGCAAACATTTATTTTTTAGGTTCTCTCTAGCATGCAAATTCGTTAGTTATACTGATGCTAGTACATAGAAAACATGAAGTAACTTGTTTTGACCAATTTAATCCAGTATATGCCTTCATATTTACTGTCCTATTTTCATGATAATAGAAAGAAGCGGGAAATACATGAGCCACTTAATAGACAATCACAGTGTTTTTGTAAATGAATACAAAAAACATACAACTTTACTCTAATGATCTGTGGACTTTGTAGATGGTGCTGTAAAATTTTAAGTACAATTACAACCGATAGTAAGTCAAGGGAGTGATCATGTAAAAAGTTGCATATCATAAAGAGAAAAATTAATAAAGGACCAACTACCTGTATTACTATGAGCCATATTATTCACAACACTTGAAACCCGTATTACTATGAGCCTGATAGGCTTTTACATTGCTCATAAACTATGATACAACTTGTTCATAACTCATGCATTCAGGGTTTACAAACTGGACTTCAACAAATAAAGTTCACACACTCAGGAGTTTCACATACAAATCTAAATTCTAAAAATAAAGCCAATTACTTCTCAAAACAAATGGAAAGTGTAACCATAACACTATAATTGAGGGAACAAGTGACTCTGGAATCCTAACATAAGGGAAGAAGCAACTGATTGAATATCTAATTAGACATAAACTTCACCTTCAGCTTATCTTCTTTTGCCCGGTGATTCTGCGGAAGAACACGAAAATCTTCTGTGAATCGAATACATTCGCTAACATTTTCGGGAGAAACAAAATCCAATGCAACCTTTATACATGACTGCAGTAACACAATATCAACATACAACATATTTAATATATCCGAGAAAATAAATAGATCAGGTCAATAAAAAAAAACATAGCAATGAAAACTATTTTTCACTTATCATATTACTTTCCATGCAAGTTTGTCTTACCAGGTGTTTCCTTCGTAGTACTGTACCTCGTTTTCTCCTGTTCAACTTCCCCTTGAAGTTTCCCGATCTATGCATTTAACAACTCGACTGTTTCTCTGTTTTTGTCAAGTTGTTCCATCAGCTGTCCAAACTGATATTCCAAATGGGTATTCTTTTCATTTAGCTCAAGTTCTTTCCTTCTTACTACAAATAATTCTTCACGTGCAGAGAAAAAAACCGACTCCATATCATCATCCATCTCAAAACCTGGCTTAACCTCTACTAAACAATGGCCAAGCATTTCAGCTTCTGAAAGGATGTGATGGTACTTCTCGAGTAAAAGTGACGTGCTTTTCTCGAGATGAGACAACTTCCCACTAATAGATGTATCAGAAAGTTCTGAATCACCAATGCAATTACAAGAGATGATAAAATCCTATCTATAGTTGCCTCAAAAGATGACATTTCATCAGATCTGAGGTTTACTTCAGCGTGTGAAGTTGACTGTTCGTTGACCCTCGTCATAAGATCCTCAATCTCTTTATCTTTCATATGTATGGTGGCATTAAGTTCGCTGATTTTGCCCTCGGTTTGCAACCGTTCATTTAAAGGTATTTCAATAAACTTAGAGCACTCATTTACCATCTCGTGTAAAGGCAACAAAGACTTTTCGCCACCCTCCCCTGTTTCATCGGTAGGTGACTGTTGGTTGCTTAGAGCCTTAAGCTGATGATGAAGATTACTGACTTCTTTCATTAGCGTCTTTCTTTCTTCCTGCGAGATAAGCTTAATTAGTTCACCTGTAACATAGTTATGGTACAGGAAAAAAAGGAGATAGCCAAATATCCAACCTCATCATCACGTGGAAGGATTTCTGTTTCAATTTCAGGTGCATTAGCTTGGATACTTTCGGTATCATCCATAAACGGCTATTGGCGGGCCATCATTGCAGAACCAAGGGACCTTGCTTCACTATGAACTAAATCATCAGGACACTCCATAAACTCATCATGTCCCGCATCTTCAGTTGTCCTTGCCTCATATGGCTCATCCTGTACAGTATCTTCTACTCTTGTTACCACTACCCCGTCGTCCTGCTCCAGACACTCGGCCTGAAGATAGGTGCCAAGTTTTAGGGTACGTTTAGTTAAAAGGAAACACCCTTGTTTTCCACAAATTGTTTTGTACAAAACAAGGAAAATAGAGAATGCGTTCAAATCAAATGTATCCCATCAAATTCTCTACAAAACCGAAAATTTTCATTTCCTACTTTAATAGGGGAACCTACAAAACTTTTTTTTTGTTTTCCTTATTTCCCTTCTAACTCCCCTTGTTTTCTTGAGAATAGAAAACAATATCATATGAAGGCGTTTTCTTTGTTTGTGAAAAATTTAGTCCCCTCGATTTTCTTACAAATCTGAAAATAGAAAACTTAGAAATTTACTCTCTAACTAAACGCACCTTTAACTTTTCAACACAAATAGTACAAGGTGCAACAGATATAATAAGTGGGCAAAATATAATGCCCCGACAAATTCATGACATGGCTTACAAAAAAAATCTTAAGGATCTAGAAAATTATGCACAAAACATTTCAAGAATATGACAAAAGTACATTGAAGTATCCTCTAGATTCTAAGGCTTAAAATGAGTAAAGTATTCCTCGTAAATATCTATAGTACAAAATCCTAGCGAACGATTTATGACAGTTAATTTGACCACACATGGCAGCCCAAACCATCTCCTACCTGTGTAACCATTCACTTACAAACATGGCAGCCCAAACCATCTTTTATGTGGTTTTTTGCTCTTTTCTCATATGGCTAATGGTGTTATCCTCTGCTAACGAGTTAAATATACTACTATTCTAATAAACCAAGAACGAGAAGCATAAGACTGAAGTTAAGGAAAATACCACAAGCTTCATTAAAGGAGTTCGGCCTAGTAGTTCCTGACAGGGGATATTCGGATTGGTGTTCTAAAAATGATTATGTGATATTAATTAACCATGAAGATTCCTTCCAGTTGTGCTGAAACTTGAAACCTACCCCATATTACATATTCATATCCAAGTTATATAAACGTTTTTTAAATAGAGAAAACTACAATGATCTTATTCAACTACATGAAAATAATGTGCATACCTCCACAATGGAATACGAAGTATGTAAGCACCACTACTCTCTCCCATCTCATCTGTCAAATAATCATACTTCCATGAAGTTAACATTTCTGTTGGTTCAACATAACTCCAATACACATCGGGGCAATCTAATACTTAACTTGCAAAAATGAAGGACAACAACAATGAAGGCTTAGACCGGAATTGTTAAACCATGCCTGATCACATTTAACTATACAGAATAACAGCCAAGCTCCATATTTTCACCATGTATTAACCCATGTCTGCTGCAAAAAATTGAGCCTTTATTCAAACAGATTAATAAATCTGCTACAAAAGTACCATCCAAAAAATCGCTTCAAAAAAAGATTCGACAAAAAATAGAATCATACAATTAGATGACCCTCAATTCTTAAAATCAGTTTCTCCTAAAAAAATTTATTTGATACAATAATGATTTAATTGGTGATTAATTGCATCAAATAAACAGTAAATAAAAAAAATACAAATTATGCATATCAAAATGGATAGGCACTATAAACAGTAAAAAAAAATTATATAAATTATGCAGAGTATGAACCTCAAACCACCCGGCAACAAAACCACCGGCAATAAAAAACATACAAATTATAAGTGATACTTACCAATTTTTCGATTTAGCCAACAACAAAACCACCGACAAAGATTCAACTTCTTAATGTTGTTGTTAATGGTTGAATGAAAGATATATAGATCAAATGGTTATTTTTGGATATTATTTTGAATGCATGACATTAATGGGTGAATTGAAACTGAAAATTCAAAACCTGATTATTGTAAGCGTGTAGGGGAAGACTCAAGCCTTTTGAGGAGTGCAGGGATTTTATCTTACATTTGACCTTTCAATATTCAATTTTCAACTTTCACTTTTCCCCTTTGACCATTTTTACATTTTATGTAGTATAGATAGTATAATTTGTACCCCTCGTTCTGTTGAGTCTCCGCATAAACGTACCTTCTCGGCTCCCGTAAAATATAAAAATTATATGTGTAGAAACGTTTTCATAAGAGTAATAATTTAGTATCGTTATTTCGTAGAGATTAATTTATAATACGGTTACCGTTACTAAGTCGGTGTCAGTACACGTGCGGGGTGTCGGTTTTCACGGTTTACGTAATAACTTCTCGTTTTCAATTCAAATAATTTCAGAAAAATCCAGAAGTGAAACTTAGGAAATAAATACTATGATTTATTGTTAAAATTTGTTTGAAATTTGTACGGGGATCTTACAATAAAGTTAAAGTGGTTGACATCAGGCCGAAGCCTGGAAAGCATCAACTAATAATTGTCTAGAGGGTACATACCACCCTCGTGGCCAAATTACTGCCAATGGGGCAACCTTCACTTTTTCTTAGAGCTGGTTGGATCTGCTTGTTGTGGAGATGGAAGCTTTACAGAGGGTGATAACATCAAATAGTCCTCAATATTAAGTGTCAATTTCCCCCGATAATGCTCGTATTTTATATCATTTATATGGATTTACGCTTGTTTTCCTCTGTATTTCACTTTCAGGTAAATTACGAGCATTGGAGCTAAAGAGACGCGGATTTGGAGAGTTTATTGAAGATATATGATAGTATGCTCATTTTGAAGATGTTACGGCGTAACTCCCCTCTCACATTACGTCGTAACAGAAGCGTGGCTCAGAAAACCAACTCAACTAAAGATTACGGCGTAACTCTCTCCAAAGATTACGACGTAACTAACTAGGTCAAATAAGGTTTCACGCCGCTGCAAGATACGCCGTAACTATTGTCTCAACTACGGCGTAACCAGGATTAATTGAAGATACGGCATAACTCCTTCCAGATGTTACGCCGTAACCAACATTTTCAGTGCAAATTACGAAGATAATGGTGTTACGGCGTAACTCTCAACTTAAGTTACGCCGTAACCAGATCTGGCCTATAAATACCATTCGAATTCCAGCATTTCTAATCATCCCATTTCACACACAACATCAGTGAATGTTAGTAGAAGGTTTAAGGTAGATCTTAGGGATCATACGGAGCCATCTCCAAGGGAGAAATCACTCTCCTACGATAAGCATTAGCATTTTATCTTTTCTTTACTTTCAATTCATGTATTTGGTAATGTTAAAAATTGAATCGATTGTTTTAGTTAATATGAGCGGCTAACAACATCTGGTGCTAGCCTAGTTATGATTCCTTAATTGCTTTGTTTATTTTTTCATTGCTTCCGTATAATTATTTTTAGTGTATGCATGCATAGTTTGTTGGTAGATACCCTTGTTTCGGTAGTTTTGAATGGCGGTAGTGGCTAGTTACTTAGGAGATATGACCAACTGGCCCTAAGTAGGTAGACTGAGTGGGAAGGGTAAGATATGACCAACTGACGACCCTTCTTCGCTTGTGCGATTTGACCAACTGATCACCTACCGTTTGGATGAACATAAGAAGTTGGGGATGAGTGTTTAAGATGCTAGCGCCCGGGCACTCATTATTATGAATCTTGCATGTAGCGGTACTTAATAACTTGGCTTAGGGGACTAAGAACAACTGGACTTTCAACGGGTCACCTGACATCTCTAGTGGAACCCTTTGCTGATAGGTTAGGACGAACTGACCAAATACTGTCCTAGCGACTTTTACCCCCACTTGAAATAATTGGAAGTAATTAAACTTGAACTTAGCTTGATAGGATGAATAACTATGTTAGCACACTTCTCCCCTATTGATCACAACCCTTGCCTTTACTTGCTATCTTTTATTTTCTTGTTTTAGTAGTTAATTAATCATTTCAACCTTAAAATCTATTAAAATATGTGACACCTAGACTTAGTTTAAATCCGCATACATAGCTCTTGGGACGATCTCGGTTTTACCGAATACTATACTACACACGACCGGGTACACTGCCCGTTAGTGCATTAGGGTAGACCATAGGTATAACGAGACAATATAAATATTAACCTGGTCAGTAAAACCTGCATAAGAGGGAGTCTTTTATTGGGAGAGACAGGCTGGATCTTCTTGGGCTTCTTAGAGAGGAGATTGATGCATTCGCACGAGGTTTTAAATTTATATGCAAGAATTACCGGTTAACTAGGAACACATTCGGGCAAGTATACCCTAGTCAAGCTGTAGTATAGGTTTTGGTAAATCAAGGTCGTCCCAAGAGACTTGGTTGCACTTCAAGTGTCGCTTGTTTGTTTAAGCAAGTAACAAGTTGATGGACAAATGATCACAAGGGTATGAGAACAAGCACACAAAAAACGTACATGTTTAGACAAATGATCACAAGGGTATAGGATGTTTAGTTGGAAAACATATTATTAAAGGTAGTTTTTTGACCTATTGAACCAATAATAATAGTTTAGTGTTTTATAAATAAAAAATGCATAAGCCTCAATCAAGTGGTCATGTCATGAGCCTTATGCCTAAACTAACAAAAAAAAATAATCCTTTCGGCCGTTACACTTGATGTTATTAATTCGATAAGTTCCATTTACATGAAAGATAATGAGAATACATATTTACAGATTCCTTTCGGCCTTAATCCAAATTAAACCTTTACTTGTTATGTTTATTAAGTTTCTCATACACTCGTCACAAAGTACAAGATCAATTTCATTCTTCGACTAATGAATTGAAATCAACTATTATTGAGAATTCTTTCGACGTTTAGACTCAAAAGTAATTAATCAAAACAATAAACAAGAACAAGTTCCAATTTAACTAAATATGATGTTATCATCGTAGTCCAAACAGACACTACAAATATCCAAACATCCTTTTATCACAAGTTCTCATATGACATAAACAAGTATCAAGACAACATTCACATGACAAGAACACATCACAAGAATCACATAATCAACACAACCAAAGAACCAAACATAAATAATAGAATTCAACATCATAAAAGTAACAAAGATGTACCTAAAGTAAGATTACAATAGGCAAGGGTGAAGGATTATAGCACTCCTTCAAGCCTCCAATCAACTACAACTTCTAACCAAGCCGGAAAATTGCACCCGAACACTTTCTTGAGAACTGGAGCACTACTTCTGTAAATGGCAGAGGTTTATGGTCTTTTGGGGAAGATAAGTTGGTGGAAATTCGTCTTTAAGGGTAGAGGCTCGAATTTCACACCTTGAGATGGAGAGGGATAGAGAAAGATGATGTGAGAGAAGTTCTCTCAAGTTGGGATACATGAAAACATACAAAAATGAGGTCTATTTATACTACTCCTAAGCCTAGGGGTTATAGATGCATTTCTTGGTCACCAAGGAACTTAAAAGGACCTATAATATAGTCTTGAAGGACCTAGAATCATTTGAAACATGTTAGGAATCTTATTGATGAAGAAATGGCAGAACCAGGCCTCCCAGCCGATCGGTTTGATCACCAGCCGATCGACTGCTCTTCTCGACAACTCTTCAGCCAAATCGGTTACGGGGAACTACCGATCGGCTTGGGCCTTTTGACAGAAAATATCAAAAGCCAAAATTTTAGATCTTTCTCTTAGCTTTCTGTGGCCGCTTGAATCACCTAAATCTGAGTTCGTATGCTCAAGATATGGCCAAAATGGTGGAAGTGTGTCGGGAACAACGAGGCTTCCAATATTTCTTCGTTTGAGCTTCATTTCTTCATTTCTTTCTCGTTTCCCTTCTTGAACTTTATTCTTGAGTCTTTAGACCACCATCTTGATGACTTTATCTTCTTGAATATACTCCACAAGTCTTGCTTTTGACGGGAATTCTTCGCACATGGATAAATCTTCATTTTTTACTTCTTTTTCCGTCTTTTTCTCAACTTTCCTAAACTTGGCTACAAATGAACTAGCATACACACTTTTATATGATTAAACATCAAAATCATATGATTATAACCAAATAACATACATAAAAGCACGGATAACGCTACTAAAAAATGCACAATTTGAGCGTTATCTGAGATCTTCAATGGGAGCTGTAGGGTCCTTCGTTGCTTTGGTAAGGAAGGGGTACTTAGCGGTGGATAATGCATTACTGGCGTCATCATACTCCTTTTCAGCCGTAGGCCAGTAGTATGGAACATCTGCAAAGACCACAGGCTTACCCGTTTCAGCAATCTCCTCCAGGGTGGTGCACTTCCATAGAAGATGGCCGCATTAACCAGTTTTCCTATAACCTCTCCCACCTCATCACTGTGATATAAATCCATAGCTATATAGGGAACAACTTTAGAGACCACATCAACTCTATCTTTCTATAGCATCTAGCAACGAAGGTTCAAACCATCTACATCCTCCCGCAGCTTGATCTCTTGCTCTCCGAGCCTGGCCCTTTCAGTTTCCAAACCTGCACACTTAGATGTAAGAGCAACAACTTGTTCTTTGTATCCCACAACATTGGCCTCTTCAATCCTTAGCCTGTTACAATCTGCTCAGCTATCAATAAGTTTTGCTCAAGCTTTTGGATCTATGCACGAAGGTCATGAACAAGAGGATTCTTCTAAAAGTCCGACATAGCTTCTTCACACTTGGTTTTCAGATCTACATACTGCTGATCTCTGGCCTTATTTTATTTATATACTTCTTTCCCATTTTTTATCTCAACCATACACGTGTCCATAAGATTAACACTTATCCAGATTTCAGAGCACTTTCAAATTTGAAAGGACGCTTGGGATTACCGAGATGTTAGTCGTTTGGTCCTCTGTTGTAACTTGTTTGGTTATGATTAAGCGCATTTAATGCAAACTTAGTGCGAGTACAACTACCACCTTTTGTACAAATTTGTGACAAAAGGGGTTTTGTGTGTGCATTTTTTAGTTGTAAGCAATATAATCTTGTACATATATATTACTTTCGACTGGGGGCTTGATGATGTACCCTCCGACCAGGTCGATGGACTCCCATTCGAGCTTGGTCGAACCTTCATTTTAAAAGACTAAGTCAATCTTCTGAAGTCGTCGTTGGCGTCAAACCATTCATCTATGATATGGTTACAAGTTGGGAATTTGCCAATCGAAGGTCTAAGCCCTTCGGGGTATGACCTTTGAAGACATTAAGACGAAGAAGGCCAAGACTTAGTCCAACCCACGTCTCCTCTTTCTCCTTAGCTTTCCCGCCAAGATTGAGAGAGTAAGGAATTAAGCCTTAGCGGTTACCACAAATCATGGGATGCCCCTATGATCTCCGAAACTTGTGCAAACACTCTCCAAACCTATTTTCTCCCTAAAAATAGATTGGACGAGTTGTTGATGATGGTATGTTCACTTTACACTATACTTTTTACTACATACTTACCTACATTCCATAACACATACTTATTCGTACGCCAGAGGTGGTTCGCAGGGTCTAACCCTATGCGATCACTGAACATAGTGTCTTCATATTTCTTATTGTAGATTAACTACAAGCTTGGCGCAATCACAACACCCTCATATCCTTCGATCATCATCGCAAGGACTGGTTGTGCAATTTATTGTACAATTAAGTTCTGAATGAACTTTGTGGGTGTGTTCACTGTAAGCCCTCACGAGACTTCACTCGTCCACTCGGGATACCGAGTGGTTTAAAAGGCTTTTTGCATCAGGGATTGAAGTTTGCTCAAGGAAACAAGGCGAAGGCACGATTGTTCAACGTAGGCCTTCTGTCATTTTAGGAGCAAATATCAGGGAAGTTCTCGCTCTAATTCCACTTTCTCTTCACCTATATTTCATATTTAGTATAAAAGGGACTTTGTACATTTCAAGTGGGGGGGGGGAGGAGAGTAGCATTATTACTTTAATTTATTTGTCCCCATTTTTTTCTAGTTTATTTTAAAAAATTATGCTATTTTTAAAATTTTGACATGTTTTTCTTAACCGAACTAGAATAGACCTTAGCCGAGCGCACTATAACCCTTGAAATTATTGGTGAGGTTTAATCCTTTTAGTTTCACCCTATTTACCCCAAATCTACCAAATATTGAGTGTGGCGATAGTATGTAAACTTAAGAACTTGGCCTTTACATCCTTTTGAGCCTATAGACGAGTAGTGTGTCGAGTTAGCTTGATACATATGGAATAAACAATTCGAGAAGGCAATGTTTTAGGATTATCACCCAAATAGCCCATATGTGTAAATATTGTGTACATTTATCGATTAGTCACCTCGACTATTCGACCTCCGTGATAAAACCTTTTTGTTGCACTCACCTTTAGTGCAAGATACCCATAGATATACCCTTCCAAGCTATTCCTTTTGTTTCATACCGTTATCATATTTGTTTCGATACACCTATATACCTTAGCCTGTCGTGTAGTCTTAGTGTATGGTCGGGAAATTACCGTTTGCCCAAGTTTGAGGTTTTAGTGGAAAGATTCGGAAATTACCCCCCATATTACCTACTATGTTCATCTCAAGTGGGGGGATGATTGATATGTTGTATAGTTATGATTCAAAAAAAAGAAAGAAAAAAATGTGATGAGTAGTTTATTATGTATGAGCACTATGATCTTATTAGAGTAATCGAAGAGGCCACTTCAATCACATTTGAAGATTTGAGTTGGTGACGTGATTACACCAACACTTTGAAGACCAAGTAAAGTGCACATCATGACGTCCTCTAATGGCACATTTACTTGCTACACCATGATCCGATTTTTGCGTTTTGAAGCTTGGACTTTGGAAGGAAGGCGGGCGGTAATGATTTGGTTATAGGTTAAGACTATTTGCTTGTTATTTTTCATGTTATACCAATTAATATGCATCCCATTTCTTATCCTACCCTTTAGTCGTGAATCATACTTAGGTGAGGGAATTGAGCAGTCATTGGTTTCTTGGCCATGGATTTGGTCATGTATCGATGGTCTTTGTCGGCTTCGCCATAGTATGTTAGTAACGACAATACACCCTTAGCCTTATTATTTATTCACCCAATATTGCCTTCGAGATTGTTTAGACCTTAGTTCCAGTGGGGGAGATTTGTGTAACCGCCAAGCCTATGATATAATACATGCTATGACTGAGCATTGAGTGATCACCTCAAAATTGACACTTAGATTAGGAAGAGTATGAGTGTTTGTTCTCATTTCGCGAGGTGTTTGGCTTTGAAATATTCTAGCATTTGAAAATTTTAATATCATATCTCCCGGGTAACTTTGGGGATATCTTTTTGAATTTTTTTCTAATAAGGTCTACTTAAGGGTAAATAGAGTTCAAGTAGGGGGATATTTGATAACATCAAATAATCCTGACTTTTAAGTGTCAATTTCTCCCGATTATGCTCGTTATTTGTATTAATTGTAAGGATATATGTTTTGATTTCTTTATACTTCATGCCCAGGTTATATATGAGCATCGGAGCAAACGAGAACGCGGAATTGAAAATGTACGAAGAAGACTTATACTTAGTATGCTACCAAGAAGAACTTACGGCGTAATTACCACTCTCAATTACGCCGTAACTATTTATTTGAATATGAAGACCAAGTCAACACTAGTTATGGCGTAACTATCAACTCAAGTTACGCCGTAACCACCTAGGTCATGATGAATTTCGCACCTCCATTAGTTACGCTGTAACCCTCAATATCAGTTATGGCGTAACGAGTACATCGAATGTCTTGATGGGATCTTTGAAGATTACAGCATAGCCACTTATTGAGATTATGATGGAGCTGAAGATATTACAGCGTAACCACATATAGGGTTACGTCGTAACCATCAGTACGATAATGGAAGGAGGAGGATATATTAGTTACGGCATAAACAATTGATAGGGTTACGCCGTAACTGGATCAGGCCTATAAATACAAGCCTTAAATTCTGCATTTGACATATCTCACTCACCACCAAAAGTCAAAGAATGAAGTGGGGTTCCAAAAGGGCTATCCATAATAGCATATGAAGCCATTTCCAAGGGAAAAGTCACACCATATCGTCGATAAGCTTTAGCATTTCATATTTCAATTTCATTTTGATTCATGTCTTTCATTGTGTTGTTAAAAATTGAATTGAGTGTTCATTTTAATATGATCAGCTAAGTACCTTTGGTGCTAGTTGTGGAATCCAAGATCTGGACTCAACTAGGATATCAATAATATTGATTGATTAAAACACAGCAGAATAATAATAAGAACACAATCAACATTACTAATAAGGTTTTATTTATGCATTAAATATAAATAAACTACTATTACTATTACTACTACTACTACTACACACTCTATGCGTTTCTAGACTCTCATTAGAGAGTTCTATGTTTTCTGGATGATCTCATAACCTGGACGCCATTGGTATGTGCAAAAACACATACCATTTTTTTACCAAAATAGACCCAAAATAACCAAAAAAGAGCCGTTTATTCCTAATATTTTTTGGTTTCTTGAATTTATGCATGTGCAGGTACGGATATAGCAAAACACGCAAAAGAAAGACAAATTAGACGAAAACCGAGCACGAGAAGGAAAAGAGTGCAAAAGCTGAATACCTAAATAATTTAAAACCCTAAAACCGATTGGCTCTTTGGCGATTCCCTTCCATCAAAAAAAAATCGACTTTCATCTTGCTCTAATCCATTATCTCTAGCGTTAATCTATTTGAAATAATCAACTACCTTGTGTGATTGTTTGTTTGTTACAGGTTCTTGCAAAAGTTTGGTTTTAGGGTTTGTTTGGGGTTGTTTTTTCTTTTTAGGGTTTCGTTATAATTGATTCTGATTTCAATCTTGCTTGCCTATCATGGTTGACTTTGGATAGTTTGTTTGTGCTTAATATCATGTCTTAGCTCTTCTAAGACTATCGTGATTGAAGATTGACGTGGATCTTCGTGTTACTTTTTGTGGTTCTCGTTTTTAGGGTTTCGGATTTTTGGTGATGGATAATTTGGGAGACTCGTATGCTGAACCTTCACGTTCAGTTGATATAAACAATATTAACGATTCAAGTGTCTTTGAGTAGCCTCAATCGTTGGATTCATAGTCGTATGTGACTATGAGGAAACACAAGAAATCTAGTAGGAATGTTGTTGAGGATTCACATGTCTCAGGTGTGGAGTCCTCTCTTAAGAGTAAGCATGATCTGATTGAAACTTTGTTTGGCGTATCTCTTAAAACACTAGAGGATATTGATGCTTTCACTAAAGGTTTGGATGCTGGTATAAATACGGTGTGGGATGAATTGGATAATGATGTTCATAAGATGGCTAAGGATGCTGTCTTGGGTTTGTGGGAGGCTTTCAGGGCTGAACATAAGGCTAAATCTAATACCTCTATACCTGCTTCTGAGTCTCCTATTGTCCAATCTATGGACATTAATACTAATGCTACATCCTATGCTGGAGCTACAGGTTTAAGGGATGATCAGCCTAGAGGTGATACTAATTTTCGTCCCTTGGTTTCTGAACCTGTATTTTAACATCTCTATTCCCCGCAAAGTGGTTGAAAAAGTTAGTTCTCGTTTAGAACATACTTTATATGGCTATTTTATTGGAAAGAGGATGGCGTTTCCAGTTGTTGAATACTATGCTAGGAATAACTGGGCGAAACATGGCCTAAAAAGGATTATGATGAATTCCAAAGGCTTCTTTTTCTTCAAATTTGATACATTGGGTGGTGTGGAAGCTGTTTTGGAAGGTGGTCCTTGGATGATACGCAAATCTCCAATTATTCTCAAGAAATGGTCTATGGATACTTGTTTACGTAAAGAAGAATTGACTAGCATTCCGGTATGGGTTAAACTGCATGATGTTCCTCTTCAAGTTTTTGAAGAGGATGGTATTAGTTTGATTGCTACTTTTATTGGTAAACCTGTTATGCTTGATTCGTACACGACCTCTATGTGTAAGGAATCGTGGGGTAGAAGTAGTTTTGCTAGATTTCTTGTTGAGGTCAATTTCGATGCGATCTCGTGGAGGTCGTTACTATTGGTTTTCCTTCACTTTCTGGGGAGGGTTTTACTAAAGAGACTATCCGTGTTGAATATGAATGGAGGCCACCCGGATGTGGTATATGCAAAATATTTGGTCATATTCATGATCAATGTCCAATGGTGGTGAGTTCTCCTGTTTTATCCAATTCACATGTTGTAACTCCTCTGTGGTTCGAACAATGATGGATTCCAAATGGTGGGTAAGAAAAAGAGATCGAAGAAGGGTAAAGCCAAGTCTACAAATGGTAATCAGTTTGTTGGTCCATCTGTTACTCGAATGTCAGGATATACCGAAGGCGGCACCTAGTGAACTTACTAAGGGAGCAAATATTATGGGTAATGCACCCACATCGTCGTCTATGTTGAAGTCTACTCGCTCTACCTCTCAGGATGGTAATATCACTACATCTAATTCGTATTTGCCTTGGTGACGATGAAGATGAAGATGAAGAACATGTTGCACATGTAAATAAAGAATCGGCTAACCCAATTACAGGTGAAAGTTCATCTTTCACGGTAGCTGCTGGTTAGCTAGGTTGCTTTGTTTCTTGGTTAAGTTCTTATGGCTTGTCATAAGTTCTAGTTTTTTGTTATTTTAAGCAGCTTAGTTGTCTACCTTGTTATGTATGCTTTATCGCCTATGTAACGGGCTGAGATATAGGAATTCACCCATATCCTTTGTACTTAAATGTTTTTTGGAGTAATACATTTACCGGGTCGTTTTGACCTTTTACCCAAAAAAAGAGTGCAAAAGCTGAGCCGGGAAATTAGAAATGAGTAATTGTGAAGATTTTGATGCTGAAAGGATGATTTATGAAAGATTGGATCAACTTTAAAGAAATGTCAGAATCAGTCCATCAAGTTTCATGAATTGCCAAATTATACCCTTGGAATTTCAAAAATGGCAAGATTAGTCCCCCATCTTTCCCACATTGTCAGAATACACCCTTGTGCCCAATATCCCAAAAATCCGCTTTCACTTTTACCTATTTTAAACATTTTACCCTTTTAAAATTAAATATTTTCCTTTTAACCCTTTAAATAAAAAACCAAGAGGTCAAAAATGGAATTTGACCATTAATTTATTATTGACAAGTCAACACACTAAGCCAATTGAACCCTTTGCATCCCATTTGACCCTTGTCATAAACCACGACCCCTCCCATTTAAACTAGGTCAACATAAGTCAAATGTAATTAAATATTACATAAAATTTTACCCGCCACCTAATTTACCCCCAATTCCATTTTACCAGAAACCACATAAACCCTAAAATGCCCTTTGCTAGATTCGTTTAAATTGGTACAATTCAAGGAAAAATATGTACTTTTCTGACAAGCCTGACACAATGGGAATGCCAGGTTGGCAATCCATGTGCTATGCTTACCTCTGATTGGTTGGAGAGACGTGGCTAAATTGATCCAAGGGTTGTAATGAATTAGATGATGTGGGGAATTGATCTAAGGGTTGAAACGAGCTCAGAAGAAACACACCTTGCATTTCTGGATCCTTCCAAGGCCTCTTAGCTCTCCTATTTAAATCTCTGAATTCACTATTGTAATCATCTTAATTTCAGTAGCTTGTTTTAATTGTAATTTTACTTTTAAAATGTTTTAGTAATTCTCCTTTAATCTCAGTATTGTATGTGTCATTTGTATTTAAATTTTCAAGTTTAATAAAATTCTTCATTAATCTCAAAATTCTGTTAATCTCTCAATTGTTTTAATTTGATTATTAGTGTTATTTTTATGCATTGTAGCTTAATACCAACTCAGTTTAGTTTATTTCTAATTCTAAATCAAAAATTACAAAAAAATAAGAAAAATAAAAAAATTACTCCAATCTGTTTTGTAGTCTCAATTAGCTCAAGCTACTGTTCCATTTAGTTCATTTAAGCTTAATATAGGTTTTTGTGAACTTAGTACTATTTAAGATTCATAATTCACTCAAATTATTCATCTAATCAACAGAAGTCAACTGTGATCAAATTAGAACAGGAATGGGTTGATTTGCAGAATTAGTTCAGTGTTGGTAATGGTTTGAGTTTGAATTTGATTGGTTAAGGGTATTAGACAGGGGTGTTTAGTTCACAATTTGCAAGCCATAGTAGGTGGACTATTGTAAGTTCTAAGTTCTGACTTAAATTTGAATAAATAGTGATTGTTATTGCTTAATTGAATTTAATTAGTATAGTTATACTTAAATTAGTTGTTAGTTTATTTGTTTCACTCTCTGTTGTTAATATGAAGTTATTACTGTTCAACTGATGTTGTCTACATAAAATTGTAAAAGTGCATGGTTGATGGTTATTGCTGACGTAAGTTTATAATTTAGGTGTTTTAGTATCATATGAATCTGTTTTAGAGGAAGTGATGGTTTAAAATTAAGATTTGATAGGTAAAAGTTTCTATGGAAAACTAGAAAGGGGGGTTGAATAGTTTTGCCGATTTTAAGTTACTTTCGAAAACTTTAGATTCGTTAATATGTGAGATCTTATGGATGTAGAGAAAGTATAGATCTAATGATAAAGCAAGTAAATAAAGTAAAGCAAATGGATAGAAATGACACAACCGATTTATATTGGTTCGGCTACAAGGACACCTTCTGTAACACCCCAACCCGACAAGGGGTAAAAGTGTCACATTCTGGTGTCATATCAGAACATACAAATAAAATATTTACAAACGGAAACCTTAAAAATGAGGTATCAAAACTTATACACAATTGACTGATAAAGAAAATACAATATCCAAAATGAAATAAAATCCTAAAACAAAAGTTCTTCAAAATAAGTCCCAAAGTACTATGGTACTAGGGTTGGTCTACTAAGATACTCTAACTCTCAGCCCATCGAAGCCCATCTTCAAACCTAAAACCTGCCGCAGGAAAAGAAATGCGGCTGAGCTTAAAAAGCCCAGTGAACAGATATAACAAAACGAAAGCTAAATAAAATCTGAAATGCAAAATGAAACAAAGGAAACGGATAACAAAGTCGCAGCGGAATGAGAATAATGAGTCAATGAGGATCCTGCAGAACACAATTTTACAGATATCCAAAGAACACATAACACGGAGAACGAAGCAAATCAGAGCATCAATAATATAGATACAAGCACATATAAACCAGACATACGAGTACTGAAACATAAGTAAGCATAGCAGACGTCGTATCCACATAACATATATATATGGCATACACTCAAATCAGGGAATCAGAAGACATCCAAGACAAACAGAAACCTAAAGGCAAGCGGAAGCAATTAATTAGTAAGTGAGCATGGCAATCGCACAAGTCAAATAATTTACAATTTATAACTTAACCAGTATCGTAGCAACGGAAGTAATACCAGTAGTCGAAATACAATAGCCACATGTACCAAGTATGAATTACAGAACGAACATTATAAACGAATGAATAATCTAAACAAGGTCCTAATACATCAACTAAACAAGTTAACAAGCCAGACCACATACGATGAACCATTTACCAATTCAACAGAAATATAAGCAGTAATGTAGCATAGCAGGTCAATAATCAGCAGACAAGAATCCTAACGGATAATCATAGCCCATAAACATAACTGAACGAAATACACATGATAAACAGACAAATCAGAGGGTCACATAACAGTAAGATAACATATCATTAGATGACCACAGGTAAATCAGATAACCATTTATTAATCATATCATAGCAGGGTAATCAGTAGTCACATAATCATGAATAGCATAATCAAATTCAATAAACATATAATAACCCGGTACGTGAATGGAATGATAGTCTTAAGCAACGGAATGAGAGTGTGACAGATCAAAGCAATAGAATATATATATCTCTTGGTAGTATGGTGAGTCATATAAGAGTACTGAGTAATGAACAGATAATACAGAGTATGGTGCGTTGGGGTAAACAGATGGTACAATATAAGTATATCAACAGTGTAAGGTTTGTCAGAAATCTACCACGAGCCCAGAAACATATCATATCATATCATAAATAACCATTTTATTCGGAGGGGTGACCTCGGAATACCATATATAATAGGAGGGGAGACCTCAGTAACCAATGGAGTAGCTAGCTCCCAGAATGTGAAGACGCGTCTTGCAGACGACATCATTCACCAGACAAATCATATCATAGCATAACATATCAGATACAGAACAGATCTAGGATGCATCCATACACCCCTACCTTACATATACAAAATATGTTCCACCATCAAGGGACGTGGCAGAACATCACTCTACTGCCCTAGAGTCATGTCAGAGGTGCATCACTGACACGGACATGGAACCCCCATGCCTAGTGAAATAATGGCTCGGGTGTCAAACTAACTTAGGTCAAACAGATTGTCAAAAATGACACAAATCATAGGTAATCATAAAGGTCAAAACATAAATACATATCAGAAGGTTCATAATCATAAGGTCCAAATCAGAAAGTCCAAATCATATATAGCAAGGTTCAACAAACAGAAGTTCAGACAAACAGAGATTCAGACGAACAGAAGGGATTCATAGCAATGGCATAGGAAACCCTAATAAGCATAAGAGAAAGGCCAAAGAAAGAAAATCATGAGAAACCTTTACTAAAAAGGTCAGAATATCTGTACCTTAGCAACGAAACGGAAACAAACGGGAAAGTAACACCGAGAAGCAACGTCGTATCTCCTTCAACGTATCTACACGAATTGATATCATATATATTACTTATATACTCATTTTATAAGCTTCTTATGCATGTGTAAGTGTTTTACTTATTGATATCCTCTTTTATCTTTCATTTTCTTAAATTCACATATGGACCAGAATTTAGCGATTTTTATAAAATACTTACTTAGCTCAAATGAAATCAAGTAAAATCCCAGGGGTTCCCATATGAGTTAAGAGAATCTACAAAAATTGGTGGGTTCTATTTCCATGCTAAATGGCCTATGGAAAATCATAAGTCGAGACCTGTCCAGAACACACCCAGATTTACACACACCAAAAGTATAGCCCAAACAAACACATTCACCCTACTCAACACATCAAACCAAAAGCTACAGGTGTCACAAAATATATAAACATCTTAGCCACCAAAGGAAAAGTTCCAGAACCTCATAGATTAAATACTAAAAATAAAATACTACATCATAAATTTCAACTCAGAAATTCAGATTCAGACACCCTAACTCCAAAAATGTAAAAATCATACTTACAGGTATGCAAATGATACAAGACTTATATTTCCAGAAATATATTTCAATGTACTACAACTTAGGCTCAAGAATCACTCAAAAACATGCAAGTATCATCAGATAACACCTAGATGAATCCAACCTAAATTCTGGACAGCTTAACAAGCAATCATAACCAAGCAACAAACAAGTCACCAATCATCTTTTAAGCATGCCAAACATAACAAAACTCATTATACATCATGTTTAGGGTCTAATAGCATGAATTCTACAGAGGTGTCATCAATTTAACCAATGAAGCATAATATCAAGCATTTGACATATTATAAGTCCATAATTTCATGTAGAAAGCTAATAACAAGTTCTAAACATGTTGCAAACCTACCCATCACCCACCAAATCATATTCACAAGGCAACCATCATCAAATATCACTAAATTACAGAAATAAAAGCCTAACCATCCATATCATACAATTCCCTATCCAATCTCATAAGATTACACGTTTTAGTCACGTAAACATCACCATAACCTTCACATAAAATCATGAACTTCTAAGCTATCAAAATCATCCATAAGCATGTTATCACCCATCATTGAAAGTTCATGTACTAATTCTATATGACATATAAACATGTTATGAAAGCCGTTTCCAAATTCTCATATCCTAAGTACCATTTTTAACGCTAACATGTCCACATAAAATCATGAATTCATAATTAGAGTTTAACATGAAAATGGCTTATAAAACCTTACAATGATTCCAAAAATGAACATACACCACTTATATAAGTCTATTAACATGTAAGGAACATTACATAATCATAACCATAACCATTTAACAACATAATTTCATTCACATAAAATCATAAATTAACAAAGTAATACCATTCGTAGGATATGACACACACTACACGAAACCCTTATTCCAAACACACCATACACGACCTAAACTCACACATAACCGAACCAAACACACCCTTACTCACCCAAGTCGATTCAAAACAGCCCCCAATCTCATCTTTTTGAAACAAAACAGCCCCTAACTAATTACCTAGGGTTTTCTACGCTTTGATTTTATGCGGCCACTTTACTTGATTAGTCTAAGTCTCGTTTTACCATTTAAGTAACATGATATAAATGTACAAAAGCATACGCAAGGTGGAGCATACCCACGACCAGGTTCTAACTTGTGTGTCGACACACATATTGGTGCACCATGTATTCAAGTAACATCTCACTAGATTTTACATAGCTTGGTTTTAAAAAAATTATGTGACATGTATTATTAGTACCAAATATGCGCATGGAGGAACTCCATGACCATATTTGTGACGAGAAACGAGATGAGGGTTATGGAGGTTACCTTAGCGCGTGAAACAAAAAGAAAGAGATCAAAGCCAAGCAACTCGACACCCTTGTGCCCTTGAGTATCACGGCAACAACAACACACAAGACCAATGATAAAATCAACAACCTAGATCCAAGCACACAATTCACTCAGACTGATGAAGCCTACACAACCACTCCTTGAACCCTTCCTTCACCCTAGGTGTCGCAGAATTAATGGGGAGGGAGGGATTTATTTGCCGTGACTTTTGTATTAGGGTTTTTTTTTGTGTTTTAATTGTGAAGCGTAAAAAAAGAAGAGAGGGATATAGGGTTGGGTTTTGCCGGTTTCAAGGGAAGAGACATGGGCCAAAGCCAAGCTTGGTTGGGCCTTTATTTAGGTGTAGTATTTGTTTTGCAAATTTGAGATTTTTGGCCCAACGCAAAAATATATAGCCAGCGTGTTTCATATTTTAAACGTGAGTGTGTCGTTTTATTTATTTACTCAAAATACATATTTGTGAGTTAGGTTACATATTTAATGGAATTAACGTATTTTAGGTACTATAGAAGTTTTAAATTTCAGGGGCAAAATAGTCATTTAACACGTTTACGATTTTTAGGGTTTTACAACTCTTCCCGTCTAAAAGAAAATTTTCGTCCTCGAAAATTGAAGTCGCAGAGGTATCTGAGGGGACGTACAAGTTTAAGGTAGACATAGAAATCCATAGTTTCACACAGATCATAACGATTTCGGTCCAAAGTGTACAAAACTTACACGTAACAGATGTTGGTGAGAATCTCACAAAGAGGTACAGAATTCTAATCGAACATGAGGAGTGACAAATAACGGATACAAGTCATATTCCATTCACGTACCAACCCCAGGCATTTCCCAAGATGTCGTATGATTTCAATAAGTTCAAATTATATGATCTCGGTATTATCACGTTGATTAGGCGTCATAATACTTGCATCACATAACAAGTTCTTATTGTCATCATATTCTGTCTCGGGTCATGACAAACCACTTAACCAATATCACACAAAATATATCACATACCGATATCAAGTAACATACCTAAGCAGACCAGAATCACATACATACAACATAAACTTCATCAAACAACTTACCATATCACAATGAAAGAAGGCCACCAACTTGCACAAAACGGTTCCTCATGACTCATTACTGACGATTCAAAGGAAAAGCTGAGATATCACCAAAATGCTAAACGATAAAACTTCACGATTCAAACCGAGTTCCGAACAAATCAAGAAAAGCAATGCCGATCAGAATCACTTAACAGAATATCAAACCGCCTCAAAACACATGACAAACGAATCGGAGTAACATAAGTCGCGCCCAAATCATATGAAGTAAATGAACCTTCTCACCACGGTTGAATCTTGTCTCCGTCTTTTGCGCCTTTGGTTGGTCCGTCCAGCTTCCTCCAAGCAGCATCCCGATGCCTCCAGAAGACGGCGGTCGGGTGTGGCTTCGCTTCACGAACCTCTCCAGCACCGGGGATTGCGGCAATGCGGGGTCGACATCATCAACTTCGGCTCCACGGGTAGTCTCCATTTAACGGTCGACAAACGGATGTGCGAAGACAAAATAAACAAAATTTGATGCGAAAAGAAGAAGGCCAAATCAGCGAAGACAAACGAATATCGAGGTCAAATCTGAACGACAATCAAAAGGAATCGAAGAGATCGAAGCAGACGGAATCCTAGTGTCTACCCAAGTCCTCACAGGTCAATCCTAAGGTCAACAAGACGAAACCTTTGCTCTGATACCATAATTGTACCACCCCAACCCGACAAGGGTAAAAGTGTCACATTCGGTGTCATATCGAACATACAAATAAAATATTTACAAACGGAAACCTTAAAAATGAGGTATCAAAACTTATACACAATTGACTGATAAAGAAAATACAATATCCAAAATGAAATAAAATCCTAAAACAAAAGTTCTTCAAAATAAGTCCCAAAGTACTATGGTACTAGGGTTGGTCTACTAAGATACTCTAACTCTCAACCCATCGAAGCCCATCTTCAAACCTAAAACCTGCCGCAGGAAAAGAAATGCGGATGAGCTTAAAAAGCCCAGTGAACAGATATAACAAAACGAAAGCTAAATAAAATCTGAAATGCAAAATGAAACAAAGGAAACGGATAACAAAGTCGCAGCGGAATGAGAATAATGAGTCAATGAGGATCTAGCAGGACACAATTATACAGATATCCAAAGAACACATAACACGGAGAACGAAGCAAATCAGAGCATCAATAATATAGATACAAGCACATATAAACCGGACATACGAGTCTTGAAACATAAGTAAGCATAGCGGGACGTCGTATCCACATAACATATATATATGGCATACACTCAAATCAGGGAATCAGAAGACATCCAAGACAAACAGAAACCTAAAGGCAAGCGGAAGCAATTAATTAGTAAGTGAGCATGGCAATCGCACAAGTCAAATAATTTACAATTTATAACTTAACCAGTATCGTAGCAACGGAAGTAATACCAGTAGTCGAAATACAATAGCCACATGTACCAAGTATGAATTACAGAACGAACATTATAAACGAATGAATAATCTAAACAAGGTCCTAATACAGCAACTAAATAAGTTAACAAGCCAGACCACATATGATGAACCATTTACCAATTCAACAGAAATATAAGCAGTAATGTAGCATAGCAGGTCAATAATCAGCAGACAAGAATCCTAACGGATAATCATAGCCCATAAACATAACTGAACGAAATACACATGATAAATGGACAAATCAGAGGGTCACATAACAGTAAGATAACATATCATTAGATGACCACAGGTAAATCAGATAACCATTTATTAATCATATCATAGCAGGGTAATCAATAGTCACATAATCATGAATAGCATAATCAAATTCAATAAACATATAATAACCCGGTACGTGAATGGAATGATAGTCTTAAGCAACGGAATGAGAGTGTGACAGATCAAAGCAATAGAATATATATATCTCTTGGTAGTATGGTGAGTCATATAAGAGTACTGAGTAATGAACAGATAATACAGAGTATGGTGCGTTGGGGTAAACAGATGGTACAATATAAGTATATCAACAGTGTAAGGTTTGTCAGAAATCTACCACGAGCCCAGAAACATATCATATCATATCATAAATAACCATTTTATTCGGAGGGGTGACCTCGGAATACCATATATAATAGGAGGGGAGACCTCAGTAACCAATGGAGTAGCTAGCTCCCAGAATGTGAAGACGCGTATTGCATACGACATCATTCACCAGACAAATCATATCATATCATAACATATCAGATACAGAACAGATCTAGGATGCATCCATACACCCCTACCTTACATATACAAAATATGTTCCACCATCAAGGGACGTGGCAGTAACATCACTCACTGCCCTAGAGTCATGTCAGAGGTGCATCACTGACACGGACATGGAACCCCCATGCCTAGTGAAATAATGGCTCGGGTGTCAAACTAACTTAGGTCAAACAGATTGTCAAAAATGACAAAGATCATAGGTAATCATAAAGGTCAAAACAGAAATACATATCAGAAGGTTCATAATCATAAGGTCCAAATCAGAAAGTCCAAATCATATATAGCAAGGTTCAACAAACAGAAGTTCAGACAAACAGAGATTCAGACGAACAGAAGGGATTCATAGCAATGGCATAGGAAACCCTAATAAGCATAAGAGAAAGGCCAAAGAAAGAAAATCATGAGAAACCTTTACTGAAAAGGTCAGAATATCTGTACCTTAGCAACGAAACGAAAACAAACGGGAAAGTAACACCGGGAAGCAACATCGTATCTCCTTCAACGTATCTACACGAATTGATATCATATATATTACTTATATACTCATTTTATAAGCTTCTTATACATGTGTAAGTGTTTTACTTATTGATATCCTCTTTTATCTTTCATTTTCTTAAATTCACATATGGACCAGAATTTAGAGATTTTTATAAAATACTTACTTAGCTCAAATGAAATCAAGTAAAATCCCAGGGGTTCCCATATGAGTTAAGAGACTCTACAAAAATTGGTGGGTTCTATTTCCATGCTAAATGGCCTATGGAAAATCATAAGTCGAGACCTGTCCAGAACTCACCCAGATTTACACACACCAAAAGTATAGCCCCAACAAACACATTCACCCTACTCAACACATCAAACCAAAAGCTACAGGTGTCACAAAATATATAAACATCTTAGCCACCAAAGGAAAAGTTTCAGAACCTCATAGATTAAATACTAAAAATCAAATACTACATCATAAATTTCAACTCAGAAATTCAGATTCAGACACCCTAACTCCAAAAATGTAAAAATCATACTTACAGGTATGCAAATGATACAAGACTTATATTTCCAGAAATCTATTTCAATGTACTACAACTTAGGCTCAAGAATCACTCAAAAACATGCAAGTATCATCAGATAACACCTAGATGAATCCAACCTAAATTCTGGACAGCTTAACAAGCAATCATAACCAAGCAACAAACAAGTCACCAATCATCTTTTAAGCATGCCAAACATAACAAAACTCATTATACATCATGTTTAGGGTCTAATAGCATGAATTCTACAGAGGTGTCATCAATTTAACCAATGAAGCATAATATCAAGCATTTGACATATTATAAGTCCATAATTTCATGTAGAAAGCTAATAACAAGTCCTAAACATGTTGCAAACCTACCCATCACCCACCAAATCATATTCACAAGGAAACCATCATCAAATATCACTAAATTACAGAAATAAAAGCCTAACCATCCATATCATACAATTCCCTATCCAATCTCATAAGATTACACGTTTTAGTCACGTAAACATCACCATAACTTTCACATAAAATCATGAACTTCTAAGCTATCAAACTCATCCATAAGCATGTTATCACCCATCATTGAAAGTTCATGTACTCATTCTATATGACATATAAACATGTTATGAAAGCCGTTTCCAAATTCTCATATCCTAAGTACCATTTTTAACGCTAACATGTTCACATAAAATCATGAATTCATAATTAGAGTTTAACATGAAAATGGCTTATAAAACCTTACAATGATTCCAAAAATGAACATACACCACTTATATAAGTCTATTAACATGTAAGGAACATTACATAATCATAACCATAACCATTTAACAACATAATTTCATTCACATAAAATCATAAATTAACAAACTAATACCATTCGTAGGATATGACACACACTACACGAAACCCTTATTCCAAACACACCATACACGACCCAAACTCACACATAACCGAACCAAACACACCCTTACTCACCCAAGTCGATTCAAAACAACCCCCAATCTCATCTTTTTGAAACAAAATAGCCCCTAACTAATTACCTAGGGTTTTCTACGCTTTGATTTTATGCGGCCACTTTACTTGATTAGTCTAAGTCTCGTTTTACCATTTAAGTAACATGATATAAATGTACAAAATCATACGCAAGGTGGAGCATACCCACGACCAGGTTCTAACTTGTGTGTCGACACACATATTGGTGCACCATGTATTCAAGTAACATCTCACTAGATTTTACATAGCTTGGTTTTAAAAAAATTATGTGACATGTATTATTAGTACCAAATATGCGCATGGAGGAACTCCCATGACCATATTTGTGACGAAAGAAACGAGATGAGGGTTATGGAGGTTACCTTAGCAGCGTGAAACAAAAAGAAAAGAGATCAAAGCCAAGCAACTCGACACCCTTGTGCCCTTGAGTATCACGGCAACAACAACACACAAGACCAATGATAAAATCAACAACCTAGATCCAAGCACACAATTCACTACAGCCTGATGAAGCCTACACAACCACTCCTTCGAACCCTTCCTTCAGCCCTAGCTGTCGCTGAATTAATGGGGAGGGAGGGATTTATTTGCCGTGACTTTTGTATTAGGGTTTTTTTTTGTGTTTTAATTGTGAAGCGTAAAAAAAAAGAAGCAGAGGGATATAGGGTTGGGTTTTGATGGTTTCAAGGGAAGAGACATGGGCCAAAGCCAAGCTTGGTTGGGCCTTTATTTAGGTGTAGTATTTGTTTTGCAAATTTGAGATTTTTGGCCCAACGCAAAATATATAAGCGCGTGTTTCATATTTTAAACGTGAGTGTGTCGTTTTATTTATTTACTCAAAATACATATTTGCGAGTTAGGTTACATATTTAATGGAATTAACGTATTTTAGGTACTATAGAAGTTTTAAATTTCAGGGGCAAAATAGTCATTTTACATGTTTACGATTTTTATGGTTTTACAACTCTTCCCCTCTAAAAAAAATTTCGTCCTCGAAAATTGAAGTCGCAGAGGTATACTGAGGGGACGTACAAGTTTAAGGTAGACATAGAAATCCATAGTTTCACCACGGATCATAACGATTTCGGTCCAAAGTGTACAAAACTTACAACGGATGTTGGTGAGAATCTCACAAAGAGGTACAGAATTCTAATCGAACATGAGGAGTGACAAATAACGGATACAAGTCATATTCCATTCACGCATTACCAACCCGGGCATTTCCCAAGATGTCGTATGATTTCAATAAGTTCAAATTATATGATCTCGGTATTATCACGTTGATTAGGCGTCATAATACTTGCATCACATAACAAGTTCTTATTGTCATCATATTCTGTCTCGGGTCATGACAAACCACTTAACCAATATCACACAAAACATATCACATACCGATATCAAGTAACATACCTAAGCAGACCAGAATCACATACATACAACATAAACTTCATCAAACAACTTACCATATCACAATGAAAAAAGGCCACCAACTTGCACAAAACGGTTCCTCATGACTCATTACTGACGATTCAAAGGAAAAGTTGAGATATCACTAAAATGCTAAACGATAAAACTTCACGATTCAAACCGAGTTCTGAACAAATCAAAGAAAAGCAATGCCGATCGAATCACTTAACGAATATCAAACCGCCTCAAAACACATGACAAACGAATCGGAGTAACATAAGTCGCGCCCAAATTATATGAAGTAAATGAACCTTCTCACCACCGGTTGAATCTTGTCTCCGTCTTTTGCGCCTTTGGTTGGTCCGTCCGGCTTCCTCAGCAGCATCACGATGCCTCGGCAAAGCCACGACAGATCGGGGTGTGGCTTCGCTTCACGAACCTCTCCAGCTTAGGGACTGTTGCAGCAATGCAGGGTCGACATCATCAACTTCGGCTCCACGGGTAGTCTCCATTTAACGGTCGACAAACGGATGTGCGAAGACAAAATAAACAAAATTTGATGCGAAAAGAAGAAGGCCAAATCAGCGAAGACAAACGAATATCGAGGTCAAATCTGAACGACAATCAAAAGGAATCGGAAGAGATCGAGCAGACGGAATCTTAGTGTCTACCCAAGTCCTCACCGGTCAATCCTAAGGTCAACAAGACGAAACCTTTGCTCTGATACCATAATTGTAACACCCCAACCCGACAAGGGCAGAAGTGTCACATTCGGTGTCATATCGAACATACAAATAAAATATTTACAAACGGAAACCTTAAAAATGAGGTATCAAAACTTATACACAATTGACTGATAAAGAAAATACAATATCCAAAATGAAATAAAATCCTAAAACAAAAGTTCTTCAAAATAAGTCCCAAAGTACTATGGTACTAGGGTTGGTCTACTAAGATACTCTAACTCTCAGCCCATCGAAGCCCATCTTCAAACCTAAAACCTGCCACAGGAAAAGAAATGAGACTGAGCTTAAAAAGCCCAGTGAACATATATAACAAAACGAAAGCTAAATAAAATCTGAAATGCAAAATGAAACAAAGGAAACGGATAACAAAGTCGCAGCGGGATGAGAATAATGAGTCAATGAGGATCCTGCAGAACACAATTTTACATATATCCAAAGAACACATAACACGGAGAACGAAGCAAATCAGAGCATCAATAATATAGATACAAGCACATATAAACCGGACATCACAGTCTTGAAACATAAGTAAGCATAGCAGACGTCGTATCCACATAACATATATATATGGCATACACTCAAATCAGGGAATCAGAAGACATCCAAGACAAACAGAAACCTAAAGGCAAGCGGAAGCAATTAATTAGTAAGTGAGCATGGCAATCGCACAAGTCAAATAATTTACAATTTATAACTTAACCAGTATCGTAGCAACGGAGTAATACCAAGTAGTCGAAATACAATAGCCACATGTACCAAATATGAATTACAGAACGAACATTATAAACGAATGAATAATCTAAACAAGGTCCTAATACAGCAACTAAACAAGTTAACAAGCCAGACCACATACGATGAACCATTTACTAATTCAACAGAAATATAAGCAGTAATGTAGCATAGCAGGTCAATAATCAGCAGACAAGAATCCTAACGGATAATCATAGCCCATAAACATAACTGAACGAAATACACATGATAAACAGACAAATCAGAGGGTCACATAACAGTAAGATAACATATCATTAGATGACCACAGGTAAATCAGATAACCATTTATTAATCATATCATAGCAGGGTAATCAGTAGTCACATAATCATGAATAGCATAATCAAATTCAATAAACATATAATAACCTCGGTGCGTGAATGGAATGATAGTCTGAAGCAACGGAATGAGAGTGTGACAGATCAAAGCAATAGAATATATATATCTCTTGGTAGTATGGTGAGTCATATAAGAGTCTTGAGTAATGAAAGATAATACAGAGTATGATGCGTTGGGGTAAACAGATGGTACAATATAAGTATATCAACAGTGTAAGGTTTGTCAGAAATCTACCACGAGCCCAGAAACATATCATATCATATCATAAATAACCATTTTATTCGGAGGGGTGACCTCGGAATACCATATATAATAGGAGGGGAGACCTCAGTAACCAATGGAGTAGCTAGCTCCCAGAATATGAAGACGCGTATTGCACACGACATCATTCACCGGACAAATCATATCATAGCATAACATATCGGATACTGAGAACAAATCTAGGATGCATCCATACGCCCCTACCTTACATATAAAAAATATGTTCCACCATCAAGGGCGTGGCGAGAACATCACTCTACTGCCCTATAGTCATGTCAGAGGTGCATCACTGACACGGACATGGAACCCCATGCCTAGTGAAATAATGGCTCGGGTGTCAAAATAACTTAGGTCAAACAGATTGTCAAAAATGACACAGATCATAGGTAATCATAAAGGTCAAAACAGAAATACATATCAGAAGGTTCATAATCATAAAAAGTCCAAATCATATATAGCAAGGTTCAACAAACGAAGTTCACAAACAGAGATTCAGACGAATAGAAGGGATTCATAGCAATGGCATAGGAAACCCTAATAAGCATAAGAGAAAGGCCAAATAAAGAAAATCATGAGAAACCTTTACTGAAAAGGTCAGAATATCTGTACCTTAGCAACGAAACGAAAACAAACGGGAAAGTAACACCGGGAAGCAACATCATATCTCCTTCAACGTATCTACACGAATTGATATCATATATATTACTTATATACTCATTTTATAAGCTTCTTATGCATGTGTAAGTGTTTTACTTATTGATATCCTCTTTTATCTTTCATTTTCTTAAATTCACATCTGGACCAGAATTTAGCGATTTTTATAAAATACTTACTTAGCTCAAATGAAATCAAGTAAAATCCCAGGGGTTCCCATATGAGTTAAGAGACTCTACAAAAATTGGTGGGTTCTATTTCCATGCTAAATGGCCTATGGAAAATCATAAGTCGAGACCTGTCCAGAACTCACCCAGATTTACACACACCAAAAGTATAGCCCCAACAAACACATTCACCCTACTCAACACATCAAACCAAAAGCTACAGTTGTCACAAAATATATAAAAATCTTAGCCACCAAAGGAAAAGTTTCAGAACCTCATAGATTAAATACTAAAAATCAAATACTACATCATAAATTTCAACTCAGAAATTCAGATTCAGACACCCTAACTCCAAAAATATAAAAATCATACTTACAGGTATGCAAATGATACAAGACTTATATTTCCAGAAAGCTATTTCAATGTACTACAACTTAGGCTCAAGAATCACTCAAAAACATGCAAGTATCATCAGATAACACCTAGATGAATCCAACCTAAATTCTAGACAGCTTAACAAGCAATCATAACCAAGCAACAAACAAGTCACCAATCATCTTTTAAGCATGCCAAACATAACAAAACTCATTATACATCATGTTTAGGGTCTAATAGCATGAATTCTACAGAGGTGTCATCAATTTAACCAATGAAGCATAATATCAAGCATTTGACATATTATAAGTCCATAATTTCATGTAGAAAGCTAATAACAAGTTCTAAACATGTTGCAAACCTACCCATCACCCACCAAATCATATTCACAAGGCAACCATCATCAAATATCACTAAATTACAGAAATAAAAGCCTAACCATCCATATCATACAATTCCCTATCCAATCTCATAAGATTACACGTTTTAGTCACGTAAACATCACCATAACCTTCACATAAAATCATGAACTTCTAAGCTATCAAACTCATCCATAAGCATGTTATCACCCATCATTGAAAGTTCATGTACTCATTCTATATGACATATAAACATGTTATGAAAGCCGTTTCCAAATTCTCATATCCTAAGTACCATTTTTAACGCTAACATGTTCACATAAAATCATGAATTCATAATTAGAGTTTAACATGAAAATGGCTTATAAAACCTTACAATGATTCCAAAAATGAACATACACCACTTATATAAGTCTATTAACATGTAAGGAACATTACATAATCATAACCATAACCATTTAACAACATAATTTCATTCACATAAAATCATAAATTAACAAACTAATACCATTCGTAGGATATGACACACACTACACGAAACCCTTATTCCAAACACACCATACACGACCCAAACTCACACATAACCGAACCAAACACACCCTTACTCACCCAAGTCGATTCAAAACAACCCCCAATCTCATCTTTTTGAAACAAAATAGCCCCTAACTAATTACCTAGGGTTTTCTACGCTTTGATTTTATGCGGCCACTTTACTTGATTAGTCTAAGTCTCGTTTTACCATTTAAGTAACATGATATAAATGTACAAAATCATACGCAAGGTGGAGCATACCCACGACCAGGTTCTAACTTGTGTGTCGACACACATATTGGTGCACCATGTATTCAAGTAACATCTCACTAGATTTTACATAGCTTGGTTTTAAAAAAATTATGTGACATGTATTATTAGTACCAAATATGCGCATGGAGGAACTCCCATGACCATATTTGTGACGAAAGAAACGAGATGAGGGTTATGGAGGTTACCTTAGCAGCGTGAAACAAAAAGAAAAGAGATCAAAGCCAAGCAACTCGACACCCTTGTGCCCTTGAGTATCACGGCAACAACAACACACAAGACCAATGATAAAATCAACAACCTAGATCCAAGCACACAATTCACTACAGCCTGATGAAGCCTACACAACCACTCCTTCGAACCCTTCCTTCAGCCCTAGGTGTCGACAGAATTAATGGGGAGGGAGGGATTTATTTGCCGTGACTTTTGTATTAGGGTTTTTTTTTTGTGTTTTAATTGTGAAGCGTAAAAAAAAAGAAGCAGAGGGATATAGGGTTGGGTTTTGCCGGTTTCAAGGGAAGAGACATGGGCCAAAGCCAAGCTTGGTTGGGCCTTTATTTAGGTGTAGTATTTGTTTTGCAAATTTGAGATTTTTGGCCCAACGCAAAATATATAAGCGCGTGTTTCATATTTTAAACGTGAGTGTGTCGTTTTATTTATTTACTCAAAATACATATTTGCGAGTTAGGTTACATATTTAATGGAATTAACGTATTTTAGGTACTATAGAAGTTTTAAATTTCAGGGGCAAAATAGTCATTTTACACGTTTACGATTTTTAGGGTTTTACAACTCTTCCCGTCTAAAAGAAAATTTTCGTCCTCGAAAATTGAAGTCGCAGAGGTATACAGGGACGTACAAGTTTAAGGTAGACATAGAAATCCATAGTTTCACACAGATCATAACGATTTCGGTCCAAAGTGTACAAAACTTACACGTAACAGATGTTGGTGAGAATCTCACAAAGAGGTACAGAATTCTAATCGAACATGAGGAGTGACAAATAACGGATACAAGTCATATTCCATTCACGTACCAACCCCAGGCATTTCCCAAGATGTCGTATGATTTCAATAAGTTCAAATTATATGATCTCGGTATTATCACGTTGATTAGGCGTCATAATACTTGCATCACATAACAAGTTCTTATTGTCATCATATTCTGTCTCGGGTCATGACAAACCACTTAACCAATATCACACAAAACATATCACATACCGATATCAAGTAACATACCTAAGCAGACCAGAATCACATACATACAACATAAACTTCATCAAACAACTTACCATATCACAATGAAAAAAGGCCACCAACTTGCACAAAACGGTTCCTCATGACTCATTACTGACGATTCAAAGGAAAAGTTGAGATATCACTAAAATGCTAAACGATAAAACTTCACGATTCAAACCGAGTTCCGAACAAATCAAGAAAAGCAATGCCGATCAGAATCACTTAACAGAATATCAAACCGCCTCAAAACACATGACAAACGAATCGGAGTAACATAAGTCGCGCCCAAATTATATGAAGTAAATGAACCTTCTCAGCCACCGGTTGAATCTTGTCTCCGTCTTTTGCGCCTTTGGTTGGTCCGTCCAGCTTCCTCCAGCAGCATCCTGATGCCTCCAGCAGCACGACAGTCGGGTGTGGCTTCTGCTTCACGAACCTCTCCAGCTTAGGGACTGTTGCAGCAATGCAGGGTCGACATCATCAACTTCGGCTCCACGGGTAGTCTCCATTTAACGGTCGACAAACGGATGTGCGAAGACAAAATAAACAAAATTTGATGCGAAAAGAAGAAGGCCAAATCAGCGAAGACAAACGAATATCGAGGTCAAATCTGAACGACAATCAAAAGGAATCAGAAGAGATCAGAACAGACGGAATCTTAGTGTCTACCCAAGTCCTCACAGGTCAATCCTAAGGTCAACAAGACGAAACCTTTGCTCTGATACCATAATTGTAACACCCCAACCCGACAAGGGTAAAAGTGTCACATTCTGGTGTCATATCAGAACATACAAATAAAATATTTACAAACGGAAACCTTAAAAATGAGGTATCAAAACTTATACACAATTGACTGATAAAGAAAATACAATATCCAAAATGAAATAAAATCCTAAAACAAAAGTTCTTCAAAATAAGTCCCAAAGTACTATGGTACTAGGGTTGGTCTACTAAGATACTCTAACTCTCAGCCCATCGAAGCCCATCTTCAAACCTAAAACCTGCCACAGGAAAAGAAATGAGACTGAGCTTAAAAAGCCCAGTGAACATATATAACAAAACGAAAGCTAAATAAAATCTGAAATGCAAAATGAAACAAAGGAAACGGATAACAAAGTCGCAGCGGGATGAGAATAATGAGTCAATGAGGATCCTGCAGAACACAATTTTACATATATCCAAAGAACACATAACACGGAGAACGAAGCAAATCAGAGCATCAATAATATAGATACAAGCACATATAAACCAGACATACGAGTACTGAAACATAAGTAAGCATAGCAGACGTCGTATCCACATAACATATATATATGGCATACACTCAAATCAGGGAATCAGAAGACATCCAAGACAAACAGAAACCTAAAGGCAAGCGGAAGCAATTAATTAGTAAGTGAGCATGGCAATCGCACAAGTCAAATAATTTACAATTTATAACTTAACCAGTATCGTAGCAACGGAAGTAATACCAGTAGTCGAAATACAATAGCCACATGTACCAAATATGAATTACAGAACGAACATTATAAACGAATGAATAATCTAAACAAGGTCCTAATACAGCAACTAAACAAGTTAACAAGCCAGACCACATACGATGAACCATTTACTAATTCAACAGAAATATAAGCAGTAATGTAGCATAGCAGGTCAATAATCAGCAGACAAGAATCCTAACGGATAATCATAGCCCATAAACATAACTGAACGAAATACACATGATAAACAGACAAATCAGAGGGTCACATAACAGTAAGATAACATATCATTAGATGACCACAGGTAAATCAGATAACCATTTATTAATCATATCATAGCAGGGTAATCAATAGTCACATAATCATGAATAGCATAATCAAATTCAATAAACATATAATAACTCGGTACGTGAATGGAATGATAGTCTGAAGCAACGGAATGAGAGTGTGACAGATCAAAGCAATAGAATATATATATCTCTTGGTAGTATGGTGAGTCATATAAGAGTACTGAGTAATGAACAGATAATACAGAGTATGATGCGTTGGGGTAAACAGATGGTACAATATAAGTATATCAACAGTGTAAGGTTTGTCAGAAATCTACCACGAGCCCAGAAACATATCATATCATATCATAAATAACCATTTTATTCGGAGGGGTGACCTCGGAATACCATATATAATAGGAGGGGAGACCTCAGTAACCAATGGAGTAGCTAGCTCCCAGAAAGTGAAGACGCGTATTGCACACGACATCATTCACCAGACAAATCATATCATAGCATAACATATCAGATACAGAACAAATCTAGGATGCATCCATACGCCCCTACCTTACATATAAATAATATGTTCCACCATCAAGGGACGTGGCAGAACATCACTCTACTGCCCTAGAGTCATGTCAGAGGTGCATCACTGACACGGACATGGAACCCCCATGCCTAGTGAAATAATGGCTCGGGTGTCAAAATAACTTAGGTCAAACAGATTGTCAAAAATGACACAGATCATAGGTAATCATAAAGGTCAAAACAGAAATACATATCAGAAGGTTCATAATCATAAAAAGTCCAAATCATATATAGCAAGGTTCAACAAACAGAAGTTCAGACAAACAGAGATTCAGACGAACAGAAGGGATTCATAGCAATGGCATAGGAAACCTTAATAAGCATAAGAGAAAGGCCAAAGAAAGAAAATCATGAGAAACCTTTACTGAAAAGGTCAGAATATCTGTACCTTAGCAACGAAACGAAAACAAACGGGAAAGTAACACCGGGAAGCAACGTCGTATCTCCTTCAACGTATCTACACGAATTGATATCATATATATTACTTATATACTCATTTTATAAGCTTCTTATGCATGTGTAAGTGTTTTACTTATTGATATCCTCTTTTATCTTTCATTTTCTTAAATTCACATCTGGACCAGAATTTAGCGATTTTTATAAAATACTTACTTAGCTCAAATGAAATCAAGTAAAATCCCAGGGGTTCCCATATGAGTTAAGAGACTCTACAAAAATTGGTGGGTTCTATTTCCATGCTAAATGGCCTATGGAAAATCATAAGTCGAGACCTGTCCAGAACTCACCCAGATTTACACACACCAAAAGTATAGCCCCAACAAACACATTCACCCTACTCAACACATCAAACCAAAAGCTACAGGTGTCACAAAATATATAAAAATCTTAGCCACCAAAGGAAAAGTTTCAGAACCTCATAGATTAAATACTAAAAATCAAATACTACATCATAAATTTCAACTCAGAAATTCAGATTCAGACACCCTAACTCCAAAAATATAAAAATCATACTTACAGGTATGCAAATGATACAAGACTTATATTTCCAGAAAGCTATTTCAATGTACTACAACTTAGGCTCAAGAATCACTCAAAAACATGCAAGTATCATCAGATAACACCTAGATGAATCCAACCTAAATTCTAGACAGCTTAACAAGCAATCATAACCAAGCAACAAACAAGTCACCAATCATCTTTTAAGCATGCCAAACATAACAAAACTCATTATACATCATGTTTAGGGTCTAATAGCATGAATTCTACAGAGGTGTCATCAATTTAACCAATGAAGCATAATATCAAGCATTTGACATATTATAAGTCCATAATTTCATGTAGAAAGCTAATAACAAGTTCTAAACATGTTGCAAACCTACCCATCACCCACCAAATCATATTCACAAGGCAACCATCATCAAATATCACTAAATTACAGAAATAAAAGCCTAACCATCCATATCATACAATTCCCTATCCAATCTCATAAGATTACACGTTTTAGTCACGTAAACATCACCATAACCTTCACATAAAATCATGAACTTCTAAGCTATCAAACTCATCCATAAGCATGTTATCACCCATCATTGAAAGTTCATGTACTAATTCTATATGACATATAAACATGTTATGAAAGCCGTTTCCAAATTCTCATATCCTAAGTACCATTTTTAACGCTAACATGTCCACATAAAATCATGAATTCATAATTAGAGTTTAACATGAAAATGGCTTATAAAACCTTACAATGATTCCAAAAATGAACATACACCACTTATATAAGTCTATTAACATGTAAGGAACATTACATAATCATAACCATAACCATTTAACAACATAATTTCACTTACATAAAATCATAAATTAACAAAGTAATACCATTCGTAGGATATGACACACACTACACGAAACCCTTATTCCAAACACACCATACACGACCTAAACTCACACATAACCGAACCAAACACACCCTTACTCACCCAAGTCGATTCAAAACAGCCCCCAATCTCATCTTTTTGAAACAAAACAGCCCCTAACTAATTACCTAGGGTTTTCTACGCTTTGATTTTATGCGGCCACTTTACTTGATTAGTCTAAGTCTCGTTTTACCATTTAAGTAACATGATATAAATGTACAAAAGCATACGCAAGGTGGAGCATACCCACGACCAGGTTCTAACTTGTATGTCGACACACATATTGGTGCACCATGTATTCAAGTAACATCTCACTAGATTTTACATAGCTTGGTTTTAAAAAAATTATGTGACATGTATTATTAGTACCAAATATGCGCATGGAGGAACTCCCATGACCAGATTTGTGACGAAAGAAACGAGATGAGGGTTATGGAGGTTACCTTAGCAGCGTGAAACAAAAAGAAAAGAGATCAAAGCCAAGCAACTCGACACCCTTGTGTCCTTGAGTATCACGGCAGCAACAACACACAAGACCAATGATAAAATCAACAACCTAGATCCAAGCACACAATTCACTATAGCCTGATGAAGCCTACACAACCACTCCTTCGAACCCTTCCTTCAGCCCTAGGTGTCGACAGAATTAATGGGGAGGGAGGGATTTATTTGCCGTGACTTTTGTATTAGGGTTTTTTTTTGTGTTTTAATTGTGAAGCGTAAAAAAAAGAAGCAGAGGGATATAGGGTTGGGTTTTGCCGGTTTCAAGGGAAGAGACATGGGCCAAAGCCAAGCTTGGTTGGGCCTTTATTTAGGTGTAGTATTTGTTTTGCAAATTTGAGATTTTTGGCCCAACGCAAAATATATAAGCGCGTGTTTCATATTTTAAACGTGAGTGTGTCGTTTTATTTATTTACTCAAAATACATATTTGCGAGTTAGGTTACATATTTAATGGAATTAACGTATTTTAGGTACTATAGAAGTTTTAAATTTCAGGGGCAAAATAGTCATTTAACACGTTTACGATTTTTAGGGTTTTACACCTTCCTTGCCCTACTCCACTCCTCGAGTCAGTTACTCGAGAGTTCAAGCACTATGTCAACAAACTCCTTCACTTGGCGGAGAAGCCTTCACAATGTTGCTTACACCTTTTTCCGGTACGAAGCTAAATACCGAGTCCGTAACACGGTTGGCCAAACCAACATGACTATTACATAACAAATATGTGAAATATCAAATACAAGATCTTCGCTACAGAAATCTTGCAGAGTGACAAATCAATCAAGGACCCCTTGCTTGGATGACTTGTAGAATGCTCGTGATCTCGCTTTAGGGAAGGACCTATATGAGAATCACAATAGAAAGAAAGAAGAACAACTCTCTAGATCAAGTGATCTATATGTTAGAAGAGAATGAGAGTGTTTGAGAGATTTAGTAAGAAGAGGGGGTGAGTGAGAATGAAGAAATGGCTCTCTATTTATAGGCAATTTCTGCCACTGTTCCCCGGATCCCACGGATCCCTTCTACTTGGGATCCGGCTAGTGTAATCCTAGGGATCCGTGGGACGCTCCTCTTTGCCCATGGGTTTTTTGGTTATGGGTTATGGGTTGGTCCATGGGTTTTCCTTATATTCAATGTATATAAAGTATACATTGTATCTAGTCAACTTGGGTATGGGTTATGATCCATGGGTTAAGGTCCATGGGTTGTGGTTTTTACCCATCCTAATAAACTATTACAACAAATGATTAATTACAACATTTTTGTATTTAAATGGCTATATGTAAATGCTTTACAAAAATAACATGTATCCTTATAATTGTGCATAAGATAACATTATATTTGTTATCAACAAAACACAAAGAGTTCGCAAAATATTAATAAACATTTTTACGGTTTATTTGTATTAACAATCTCCCCCTTTTTGTTGATGACAAAACATAATGTTATGATGAATAAAACTTAAGAATAGATTTATGTTTTGAAAGCCCCTAAGTTTTACTTCTTCTCCCCCTTTTTTGTCGAAACAAAAAGTTAACCCTTGGAAGAAATCAAAGTGTGGAAAAGATTAGTCCATGGATTGCTTACTCCCCCTTGACGGTAGCTCCCCCTAGTTTGGGGTGTCAAGTGAAGAAAAAAATAAAAATCCTACAAAAAGAAAGGTTCGTAACATGCTTATATAATCTTGTGATCGACGAGAATCAAGATTGGGAGCCAAGGTTTGTAAACGAGGCCTTGTAATAAAACAACAAAGTGTAGTGGTTTTTATGCAACATACAAGCATGTAAAAATAAGAACAAGACTTGTTCTTGAAAATGACTAAAAGAAAATACTAATAGTAGAAAAATAGTGAGGATTCCTTTCATGTTTGCATAAGGTTTATGGATGGAAGTTTTGATGAGTGATGGTATTGAGGCGATCAAGAATGTGGTTTAGGATGAATCGCATTTCCTCCCTAACTTCAATTACAATATCCCTAGTGGATTGGCAATGTTCACAATGTAAGTGGTGGTGGAAAAGAGCCTAGGTGTTCTTGTAATGTAATGGGAGCTAGTGGTGGTGATGTTGGTGTACTAATTGGTGATGAGGGAGGTGCTATGATGGAAGCATTTTGTGGTGAGTTATTGGTTGAGTATGAACCATGTGAAGGTGGTTGTGTTAAACAACAAGATCAGATGCTAATCCGTGCGGATATCTTTGATTTTGAGTGTGGTATTTTGGAGGGTGGTAAGACAAAGGTTTGGATATCTTGAGATGAGTTGTTTGCACTAGATGATTCATCAAAGGTGATTGATCTCTTGGAAGACAAGGTTGTGTGTGTGTGTGAGGATGATATTAGTAGAAAACAATGTTGGGAATCCTTCTTATAGAAAAAAATGTTGCATTGTATTGAATGCTTGACTCAAAATATGGATTAAAATCTAATGATTAGATATGAATTTAAACCATGTGATCATGAGAAAACAAGCATTAAATCCCATACTCCCAAAAAAATGAAAAGAATAGAAGTTCATCAAGCTTCTGTCTCACGGATCCCACGGATCCTTCCCTTGAGGGATCCGTCCAGCATTAAGGCTGGGATCCATGGGTCTGGTGATTCAGGCAGCACAAAAACTTCCTTTTGGAAAAAAATTTGCCTAGTGTGTGCCTATATGCAAACTATTTGGAGTTGCGGTTATCTCGACTCCTAAGAAGAAAAAGAGAAAGAAACTAGAAGTGAAAAATAATCCTATTGAGATAACCCGAGAACACTTATTTAGTACTTTGAGTACGTAATTTAGTGTTATCAATGCTCCTAATTCATTGTTTCTTAAATAAATGTACCCGAAAATACATATTAATTATGTATCTCCTTTAGCATTCACAAGACATGAGATGCAATGAAAACGGGTTTTTACTTTGTATTAACAATGAAAAAGCGATTTGTCCTAGATGTGAGAAATTGCTTTTGTGAAATTGATACGGGAAGGTATCATCCTTTTAGAAAACATTTTGAAAAGAGGTTTTATTTGTGTGAATAAAATCCGTCTTATCCTTTTAAAAATGTGTATGTAATTATGTGTTTGCAACTTGTACTTATTAAAATAAGAAGACTATAAGTGAAAAAACTTATCTTGGGTTTTGAAAATTCCCGTATTGTTTGTGAGTTGCGTGTGAAATAGATATCCTAGACTCAAAAAGAAGAAGGCAAGTGTTTACATACCTTGCAGAGTCAAATAAATTACGACGTTTGTTCAATGAGACCAAGACCAAGACGAAGTAGGTTGAATTGTTCCCGCTTCTACGGTTTGGTGAGGACGTCGGCTATGTTGTCTTTGGATGCTACCTTCTCAATAGAGATGTTCCCTGTTTGAACATTATCTCTTAAGAAGTGATGACGAATCTCTATATGCTTTGTGCGAGAATGTAATACCGGATTCTTGATTAAATATATGGCCTTGTTGTCACATAGAATGGCAATGTCGCTTAGATGAATGTCATAGTCAACTAACACTTGTTTCATCCATAGTGCTTGTTGGCATGCTTTGCCGGCGGAGACGTATTTGGCTTCGGTTGTTGATATTGCTAGTGCCGTTTGTTTCTTAGAAAACCAAGATGTTAAACAACATCCCATGAAAGTACATACCCTACTTGTACTTTTTCTATTAACGTAATCACCTGCATGGTCAGAATCTGCATATACAATGGTTTCTACTCCCGTGCCCTTATGATACCAAAATCCTAATTGTGTTGTACCCTTAATATATCTAAAAATTCTTTTTACGGCTTCTAGGTGTGATGTTTTAGGGTCTTCTTGAAACCTAGCTGATGAGTGCTTATTCACTCATCGTTTTTACCTGCCTAAGACCACAAAAATGACCAAAAAACACCAAAATATGCTCAAAATATGTTAAAATAATCCTTGGACTATGTTTTATGTCTTGGAGGTACAAAAGGATTGAAAACATAGCGAAAACGAGCAAAAAAAGAGCCGAAATCAGAAAAGTGCTTTGCGGACGGAGCCTGGAGTGGATTCTCTATAATTTCAGAGCCCGGGACGCGTTTTTGAGAATGAGCAGGGGAAAACAACTAAAAACCTAACCCGAACCCAAAATACTCATTTTACGAAACCCCGATACCCAAAATGCCAAATTGCCTTTTAAACCAAAAAAAAAAATCCAAAATCCCATTTTTAGTTTCAAAAACCATTTTGTAAAAATCTCAATTTTCTTAAAACCAATTTTAAGTTTTCAAAAAAAAATAATAAAAAATACAAAACTTTAAATAAAACTTACTTTTTAAAACTTGAACCCCTTTTACATCTTTTTAACCTTTCACATACCCCATGACCCCTATCATTTTACCCTTCTTCCTCCTTTAATCCTAAAACGAGAAAACAAAAATAAAATAAAAAATAAACCCATCCCCTGCTCAGCATTCCCACGCCTCACATACTCAGCACCCAATCACTTTTCTTATTGTCACTCTCTGTCACAGATTCCCCAACCCACTAGCTCCACCAACAATGCAAGCTGACATGTTTCCGCTTCTTCACATGTCTCCTACAACCACCCTGGCAATCCACAAAACCAAAAGTCCCATCCATGGCTGTGAGGACTCACGTGGGTTCCCAAGAAGTAATCTATGGCTGGGATTATTTGGAAGAAGCACAACATGCAGAAAAGCTCATTTGCACTCACAAAAGAGAAACACAAGAAGCCAGAAGACATTTTTTTAAGTTTAGTATAAATAGGTGTTTGTAAAAATTGTAAACTTAGTCTAGAATTTCATTATTATAGCACCATTTCCTTTATTGTCATTTTAATTAAGTTGTACTTTTCATTTCAGTTAATGCAATCTATTTACAGTTTTAATTCCAGTTTTTAAAATTTATAATGTTATTTTTCTTGCTGTCGTAAAATCTTGCTTCAAATCTGATTAAACAAGTTGTAAGTTTGTAAAAGCTCCTTTGAGCTTGTGGTTAAGTTTACAAATTATTTTTCTTAAAGTTTCTTGGTTTCAAAAATTGTTTTCACACCTTTCTGCCCCTTAGGGGGTGTGTGGTATTGGACTTTTTTGGGTCAAACCTTGGTTTCGACCCATTTTGGACCTCAATAATAGTTTTTCTTAGCATGTTTGATGTTATTGGAAGTAGTCTTAAGTTGTTTTAGGAGTTTGATAGCTGTTAGAGTAGAATCTGTTAACATTGGTTTATGTCCAACACTGTCCCCACTGACCACCTTTCACAGCTCCTTAGAAGCTCTTAATTAGCTTCATTTGAGCTCATTTATAGCTTTTTAGAATCCTCAATATATGTAGTCTATTTGTTTTACCTTGTTTTAGAATTTAGACTTAGTTTAGATGCTTATTTTACCTCAAAACAGCCCCCTTAGACCCTTTCTTTCTGTCACAGCAGACCCCCTACTCAGCAGCTTATTTTTAAGCTGATTTGTGCCAAAATCCACCTGCCACTTAGTATTTTCATGATCTCTATTGTGCTAACTTTGTTATTCCTGTTTGTCTTGGCTTGGAAAGAGCTTTTGGTGGCTTAAAATTAAGTGTCTAATGGCCACAACATACTGTTTTATGCTTGCAAGTCCCAATAGCAAACCTGCAGATCAGACCTCAAATTGCTTCTAGGATTGCTTATCAGGTTCTAATTTAGCTATTTGATGATTTTCTACTGCTCTCTAGTATGATTAGGATAGATTAGAATCATTTTAGCTTAGTTTGTTTACTCATAGTCTTTTATTTGCTTATTGCTTCCCTTTAGTAACTTAGGATCTCCCTAGATAAGTCAATGTGCCAACTGATTCCCCCCCCCCAGCATAGCTTGGTTTCTGTTTTTAAGGTTCATTGCTTAATAAGATTGCTTGTTCCTAAATCATAGTGCTTATTGTTCACTTGTTAGTTCTTTTTAGGGGTGTTTGGTTAGTTTATGTATCTGTTGGTAAATAAGCTGTTAACAACTTATTTCAGCTTTTCAAAGTTTGAGTTTTTGTAAAAAGTACTTATTTAAATCCTTAAATTAGTTCTGTAAAAAAAATCCAAAAAACAAAAATAATTATTGCAAAAAGGGGAGGCAAGGGTCGAACCTGAGACCTCCCCCTTTGGAAGATGTTAAGAGTGTACCTGGATACCATGCGCCCTTGGGTCTTTTTATGGTTTTTACATGCAAACTTTAATACTTAACTAATGTTTGTTATTTTAGCTTAATTGATTTACTAGCTTATTAACAGCTTATCTGTATAAGCTGTTGTACCCATTTTATTTTTCTTAGGTCCACATTATCATAAAGTAGTTTTCATAAATTTTTCAGATTTTTCCAAAATAGTTTAGTATTTTTTATTATTTAATTAGATTAAATTAGTTTTTAATTCGTTGAAAATAAAATAAAATTCGAAAAAATACCCGGCTTTTTCCAAAAATTATTTTTAGTCGTTTAGAATGTAGGAAAATTGTTTTTGCAATCGTAGGACTTAAATTACAAAGTTTTCACTTTCGGGTCTCGGTGCGTTCCCGGTTTTTCGCGTTTTTGCATTTAGGCACCCTAGGATGTAGTTTAGCGTCGTTTTATTGTTTCTTAGGTTTAGTAGTAGTTTATTTAGTGTTTAAATTGTTTTACTTGCTTTATTTTCATTCCCATTCTTTAATTTGTCGAATAGCGTAATTCAAATCCAAAAATTCATTAAACCAATTCAAGTCCTAATCACGAAACTCAACGACACCGTCAATTTCACACCTCGTTGGGACACGACCCGGGAAATCATTTTCCCGATATCACTTTTATCACACCCGTGAGATTTGGCACGTTAACCCTTTTCCTAAAAGGTTGATTTGTCGAATTTCACGATTAATTTGATATATTGATATTGTGTTTATTTCACCACACTCACAACAAACGAAATCAAATTTTGGCTCCGCTGCTGGGGAGGTGTGTTGCGACAATATCGTGAAGTTTTTGCGGTTAGTGACTTGAAGAACCTTCCTCGTGAAGTTATTGTTTTTATAAAAAAACAAAAATACAAAAATATTTTTCTTTTCTTTGTATATATGTACAAGATAAAAATACAAGAAGATTTTGCTTCTTGTTTTAAATAAAATAGAACACACAATCAATATAACACTTCTCAACTTGAGTGTTATCATTATAAGTTCCCGAACAAAAGATTCAAAACTTGCCTTTGTGTCACTTGCGTAAATACGTTTGTGATTATTGGTTTTGAGTTCCTTGTGTTTTGCCTCGGTCTTGTTTTAATTGAAAGTGTTGTTTTTGAAAGTGCATGTGCACTCGTTTTCAAAAATCCAAAAATATTCTTCTCATTCCTTTTATTCAATAATTCTATTTCTCTTACCCTCTTTTACCGTTTGATTCTATTCTTCGTTATCCTCTCGATCACTTAATTCTATTTCTTTAACCCTCTACATGTTTAATTCTCATGGCGACGTTCGATTATCATCGTTGTTTCCATTGCAAAGGCCATATGGAAGAGGATCAAGATTATTGTCTCAATTACGAATGTGTATGTAAGTGATGTGGAAGGGCTGGTGCGAGCAAATATTGCTATTGGTGCGAATTATCCGATAAAAACTCTCTCGATGATTCTCCCAGTTTTTCTGACCACCTGCCACAACCCGAAATACGTTCTAATATTGACGAACCCTTTTAAACGTCGGAGTTTCCTCAAGCACCCACCGAGGGTTACGGGGACGATCTTTTTAAACTTCGTGCTTTTAATCACAAAATTGAAAAACTTCAAGCCATGGAGAAAAGGTCGAGAATTAGAGTTGATCATGTTGAACCCTCGATTCCTACTCCCTCTCCGGTGAGGGAAATGGAACCGGAGATCATAACAGAAGTGGTGGAAATTGCTAGCTCTAAGAGCACACCACTTGTCCCACCTCCGGAATCTTCAAGACATTTTTCAGAAGATTTCCTTAGGGATGGAATGAACATGATTGATAACTACCTTAATGAACTTCATCTAAAGTTAACTTTAGGAAATACTGCTACAAATACCATATGTGATATTGATGAACCCTCGATTCCTACTCCCGAACCCGAGATATCTTTGTTCGATCACGATTATTGCTACGGTTGTGGAGACGTGTTACCAAAAGGATTTCGTTGATACAAATGTATGTGCGAGTGGTGTGGAAACTATCTTACTGATGGATTTTGTTCGATTTGTGCCGAGAATTCATTCGCTTATGATTCTAATCCTAATTCCTTCAATTTTCCTCAGAACGATTTCAACTACCCTCCACATAATTCATTCGAACCACAACCGTACTATCAAGATTTCAATGATACATCGTTTCAAAACTTCTCTCCTCAATACCTTTCTTGCGCAAATTGTGGGGGTCCTCATTATGATTACCAATGTCAATCATGGAATCAGAATTACTATGGACCTGATCCTTGTTATAACACTCCTTCTTTTGACAATTTCCAACCCCCACAATTTCCTGTCATTGAACAATATCCCGTCATTGATCAACATCCTTGTAAGAAAAGTATTCTAGAAGAACTTGCCGAAGATCAAGCGTCTCGGAACAAAAAATCTATGCTAGAATTACTTGAAGAAGAGAAACGAGCAGCTCAGATTGAGAAATGTATTGAAGAAATACGAATCGAACAAAGAGCACTTGCAAGACGTGCTCGATGGCTTGCGACTTACATAGACGATGATGAGGATTCCATTCAAATGAAAGAATATTATGAGAGCTTGTCTGCTGGAATCACACCCGAAGAACCCATAAACTCTTTAAGTATGAGGGACGATGATAAGGTTTTAAAATGTACCTTTTTGAGGGGTCGTTTAAGCCCTTATTTGATCACTTTTGTATCCGTTATTACTTAATATCGTTCCTTTTCACTTTTTAGGTCTCTTGAAGGCAAATTGCTGGAATGGCATTTATTTGGACGAAAAGGCGCGAATATACGAAGAAAATGGCCAAAGTCAAGAATTGAGACACTCAAGCTGCTGAAATACAAGGGGACGGCGTCAGGTGTTATCTGCGACGCCGTCGGAGCATTTTTGTGACGGCTCAGTAGCCAAATTGCTTATTTACAAGTGACGGTGTTAGGCTTTAAAAGAGTAAGTCGTTGCAACTCAGACGGCCTAGATTTGATCCAGACGGCGTCAGAGGCTGAAGAGGACGGCGACACAAGCACAAGGTGACGCCGTCGCAAGACTAACGTGGCCAAGACGAAACCCTAATGACGGCGACCCGACGGCGTCACAAATCATAAGGTGACGCCGTCGCGAATGTAATCTTATATATAGAATCCGAATTTTTCAGTTTTTAGTGTGTAGTCTTTTGGAGTAAAAATCTAAACTGAACCAAGGCTGTCTTGTACAGTATTTTAGGGTTCCAAACCCTATCTTACACCAAGATAAGTGCTTTACTTCATTAATTCAATTATGTCTTCAATTATTTTTGTGTATGCTTGCATGTTCTCCATGTCCGGCTAATTTACTTTTGTGTTTGCTTAGGGAATATGAAACTTAATTATTGAATATTGATTGGTTGTCTCTTATCTTAATTGTTAATGATCTAGTAATGCGATAGGTCATTCGTTGTGTAGTTAATGCTTGATTAATCTTTGTGAACCTTAGACTATAACACCTAGAGTAGTTATAGGCTAAACCATCCAAAGAGTACCTTAGAGTTAGAGTTTATAAATCCTAGAGATTTTGTAGACGAGACCCTTTGGTAGTTTCAAAGAGTTAGGGATAAACGCATACCCTACGACCTTAGACACACAACGAGATTCGTACCTTTCTATTTCCTAAAAAAACATAAAAAGATAAAAAAAAAATAATCTTCCTCAACCCCAACCTTAGCGTAGTAACTCCTCACTAGCATTCCTATTCCCCTAGAGAACGATATCAATTCCCGTGGCTTACCCTAATACTACACTACAACGATTAGGTTCACTGCCTAGGGTGTTGAAAAACTTGCTCGACGAAAAGGAAGTTCCTTTGACCCCGAACAACGCGTGTAGCGTTATCAAGTTTTTGGCGCCGCTGCCGGGGAATAGAATAGCTAGTTAGTAGTCCACCTCGTTTAGGTTTCTTTACTTGATTCCTATCAAGTAAACTTTTTTTTTCCATTTTTAGCTTCCTCGTATTCTATCCCCCTTCTTCGTGACCTTTGTTCGTAACCCATCACTTTTCATCATGGAAGGTAATAACCAACCACCATTTCCCCCCACCAACCCCTTGAGACAACTTAGAACCCGCCGTTCCACCAAGACCCTTTTTGAACCGTTTGCAGAACCCGAAAGAGAGCTCAATAGGCGAAGAAAAGCTCTCCATGACTCGGGACCTCAAGGCACTACCATCAATTTTGACGAAGCCACAACTGATGAAGATTCCGTTCAGTCCCCCCAATCCATCAACATTGACAATTTAAGCCAACATAGCGAGGAAATTCCCGCTACTCCGGTCAATGGACCCATTAATCCACCTGAAGCAAGGTCCCTCGAGGAATATTCTTCTCCCTCTGCATATGGATTTACCAATGCCATTATCTATCCCTCGGATCAAGTCAATGAGTTGTTGCATGCTTCCGATATTTGGCTCATTCAGAATGCATGTCAATTCCGTGGATCCAACAGCGAAAACCCCATTCATCACATCAAACAATTTTTAAAAATTGTTGATGCTATCTATGCTGACGGAGCATCCAAGGAGACATCTAGACTCCGATTTTTCCCATTCTCTCTTCAAGGACAGGCCAAGGAGTGGCTCGATAAGCTGCCTCCAAAGTCCATTTTCACGTGGGAACAACTCACAACCAAGTTCACCAAGAAGTTCTTTCCCCCTGGAAGAACTGCATTAATCAGGTACAAAATTCTTCATTTCCATCAAACGGATGGAGAGTCCATCGTTAACTCCTGGACTCGCTACAAAGACCTCATTCAACAAGCCCCACACCATGGCATCAACCTTTGGTTGCTTGTTCAAATCTTTTACGACAATGTATCTCGAAAGGATAAAAAAGGGATTGATTTCTCAACTAGCCGAAGAATTTCTAGTCTCACTGCGAAAGAAGGGTGGGACCGCATTGAGGAATATGTTCAATACCAAGACAACCCTTGGAACGAGCCAGTAACTGCAATGAGTATCTCTGCTTTCTCGAGTAACTTATCATCTGTCGATGATCGGATTAAGAAAGCGCGAGAGAAGCTTGCATACCTTACGAAATCGCCAGAACCCAAAAGGTTATTTAACCCATACCTTATATGCGACATTTGTGGAGGGCCACACGAGAGTGATGAGTGTGATGACACACGCCAAGAGAGCGTCTTCCTTTCCAGTCATGATATTTATGATGACCCTTCACTTCTTACGTTCTATCAAAACGATGAATGTAATCCTTGGGGTAATATGAAATGGAAGACTGAAGGACAGGAAGGATCTGAATACATCATCCGTGATGCCTTTGAAAAAGAACTTGGGCAATTTACCATAGAACTCTTAAAAGGTCTTGAAGGATTCATCCAAGAGCAGCAAGCTGAATTAGAGAGTCAATTCGCCGAGTTCCACAAAAGAATCAGCGAATCTGGCCTAACCCGTCATGATCCTACTTGTGCCATCACTACTCGGTCAGGAATCACTACCAAAGATCCCCCACACCCTGACCAGAATCCCACCACCAGGGATCCCGCGTCAAGAAACGAAGCAATTCCTGAACCTCTTCACGATCCCCCTCTACAAACGCCAGCACCTGCCCAGAAATCAACTCTCGCACAGGTCCCTTACCCCTCGAATCTAAAGAATCAGAAGGCTGAAGAAGACAATGAGATACTATTGTCTTACATAAAACGGGCTTCCGTCAACATACCACTTCTTGATGTATTCTATCATATCCCTAAACATGGCAAATACTTCAAGAGAATAATATCTAATCGAAAGAAACTCGAAGGGTTGATATCATTAGGAGAAGAGTGCTCAGCTGTCATCCAGAAAGGCATGCCCAAGAAGAAAGAAGATCCAGGCAGTTTTACCGTTCCCTGCTCTATAGGGGCACTTTCTATGAAAAACGCCTTGGCGGATCTTGGGGCAAGCATTAACCTGATGCCTCATTCCTTGTTCCTCAAACTCGGATATTCAGGGCTGAAACCAACTAAAATGAGTATTTAGTTAGCTGATCGATCAATCAAATATCCCATTGGGGTTTGTGAAAATGTTCTTGTAAGAGTGGGAGAATTCAAGTTTCCAGTCAATTTCGTGATTTTAAAAATGGAGGAAGATAGCTCAGTACCAATAATCCTTGGAAGGCCCTTCTTGGCCACAACTCGTGCCATCATCGATGTTCATGATGGAAAACTCACTTTACGAGTAGGGTCCGAGAGCTTGACCTTCGACATCAAGAATTCTATGAGCCATTCCTCCTCCTACGATCAGCCTGTTTATTTTGTTGAGGAAGTTGATGAATTTGTTGATGACATAGATGGCTGCATTGATGAGTATTTATTAACCGAATTCATGAATGATGATAACAACACAATATACAACGACGAAGAAGTTGAGATGGTTGGAGCTGTTTCCTTTTATCCACGTAAGGAAGAAATTGAACCCATTGAGCTTCAAAAGCCAGAAAACAAGCTAAAACCATCAATCAAGGAACCCCCTACCTTAGAACTGAAAGACCTCCCGAGTCACCTGGAATATGCCTTCCTTCAAGGAGAGGACCAACTTCCTGTCATCATAAGCTCTTCACTGACCACTGGTCAGAAAGAGAAGCTCTTGGAAGTTTTAAAAGAATACAAAGGGGTGATCGCATGGAGTGTTGCTGACATTAAGGGTATTGATTCTACATTCTGTACTCATAAAATCCTCATGGAAGAAGATTACAAACCAACCGTTCAACCGCAAAGGAGGGTTAACCCTAATATCAAGGAGGTAGTAAAGAAGGAGGTCGTCAAGCTCCTTGACGCAGGTCTCATCTACCCCATATCAGATAGCCCATGGGTCAGCCCAGTCCAAGTGGTTCCAAAAAGGGAGGAATGACGGTTGTTAAGAATGAAAAGGGTGATTTAGTACCACAGAGAACGGTTACGGGTTGGCGTGTTTGTATTGACTACAGAAAGTTAAATGATGCCACCCGGAAGGATCATTTTCCTCTACCATTCATTGACCAAATGCTCGAAAGGTTAGCCGGGCATGAGTACTACTGTTTCCTTGATGGCTTCTCAGGATACTTCCAAATCCCCATTTCCCCTGAAGATCAAGAAAAGACTACGTTTACATGCCCATACGGGACTTTTGCTTACAAGCGAATGCCTTTCGGGTTATGTAACGCCCCCGCCACCTTTCAGCGATGTATGATGGCCATATTCCATGAACTAATTGAGGACAGCATGGAAGTCTTCATGGATGATTTCTCGGTCTTTGGGAATTCCTTCGACCTTTGTCTATCCAACCTTAAGAAGATGTTGAAACGATGTGAAGAAACTAATTTGGTCCTAAATTGGGAAAAATGTCACTTCATGGTAAGAGAAGGAATTGTCTTGGGGCATAAAGTCTCTGGAAATGGAATCGATGTCGATAGAGCAAAAATTGAAGCCATATCTAAACTACCCTATCCTACTACCGTTAAGGCCATTCGGAGCTTTCTAGGGCATGCAGGCTTTTATAGAAGGTTTATTAAGGACTTCTCAAAAATTGCCCGCCCGATGACGCAGCTCCTTGTCAAGGATGCCCCTTTTGATTTTTCGAAAGAATGCAAAGAAGCATTCAATCGTCTAAAGAAAGATCTCACTCAAGCTCCAATAATGGTCACCCCTGATTGGTCTCAACCCTTCAAAATCATGTTCGATGCTAGAGATTATGTTGTAGGTGTCGTGCTTGGCCAAAGAAAAGAAAAGCATTTTCAACCAATTTATTATGCTAGCAAAACCATGAATGTAGCTGATGAGTGTCTAAATACTCATCATTTTTGTACCATTTAAACTGCAAAATCATCTGAAAACACTCATAAATGCATCAAAATGATGAAAATATCACAAACAAGAGTTTTATGTGTTTTAAATGCAAAAATACCAAAATCAGATGAAAAACGTATCAAGTTTGCATAATTGGCAGTTTTAGTCCCCCAAGTTTCAAAAATTGTCAAATCTGGTCCCTGGTAAATCAAAATAAATAAAAATATCATTTAAAGTCCTTAGGGATTCATGAGTTGTCAAAAATGGTCCTTGAATGAATCTTTGGTCAAATGGCAGAAAAGGTCCCTCAACTTTGAAAAATAGCAAAATTAGTCCTCGGGTATTTAAAAATGGAAATTTATCAAATTAAACCCTTGTACTATTCACATGTTACAATTTAAGCCCTTGTGATAACTTTGGAATATTTGCAGGTTTAGTCCTTTCATTTGCAGAATTTACATAATTGGTCCTTGTGATATACAAACCAAACGGACTCCTTTTGATATTAATCCAAAACCCAAAACACATCCACCCAGCTGGCCCAAACCCAGTCCCAAGCCCAAACCAATTTTTAAAAATAGAATACCGCCTACCACTGTTCCTCTTCCTCACATACGCGCCAAAACCTGAAACCAGGGTGGTTTCTCACCACCTGTTATCACCACCTCACCACCACCTTTACACCTCTCTACCCACTCCCCTAACACCTCCACATCCCACCAAATTGCATTAAATGCAATAAACCTGCTAAAGACTTTTTCCCGCCTAAATTTCCACATGGACGAATATGATGATTTTGAATGATCCAAGGGATGAAAAAAAGTGGGAAATGATCAGAGGTCGACAAGAAAAAAAAAAGAAATCAATATAAAGAAAAAAGGAGCAGTATGGAGATGTATCTAGAGTAGTTTAGCTTTTTACTTATCGTAGGTAGTGTAACTTAAATTCCAGTGTAACTTAAAGCTTCCAAGTACTTTTTTATGAAATTTCAGTGTATTATAAACCCTTTTTCAGTATTCAATTTCAAGTACGAATTTATCTTATGCAATTTGCAATTTCAAAATATCAAGTTCATGTGAATGTTGTTTGTAGTTGATGTTATGCAATTATAAGCTCTCATATAAGCTTTTATAAGCTTACTTTAGCTTATTATTTACTCAGAAACTTCTATTCAGTTCTACTAAAAAAAATCAATTCCAGTCAACAAAAGTCAACTGCAGTTGCTAATTTGGATTTGGTAATGAAATTGGGTGTTGCAGTTTTGGAATTGGGTTGAATTGAGCTTGATTTGGAGTGTTTGATGGGTGTAGAATAGTGATAGTTGGTTATCTATTGTCACCATTAAATCTGGATCTCTTGTAAGTATAACTCAAATCTCATATTTAGTTCTAAGTTGTAGGAGTATTTAGATTTGCTTAATTTTGCTTTACTTAGTTTAATTCTACTTGATTACACTTGTTTGATTAAGCTTTGCATCTGTTTTAGCTTGATTTTGTCATTAGTAATATATATATGTTATTTCTGATTTCAAACTGCAGCTTTTGTTAATCATATCTTAAGTAGATATAGGTTGTTCTCATTGCATCATTTAGGTATTATCAAGTGCATTTGAAGCAGATTTAATGTTAAGTATAGGCTGATCTAGTAGTTGTCAGTTGTGATAATGCATTTCAGTTGAAAAAGTGGTGTTTGGATTATTGATAAGATCCGAGATAGAGGTTGTTGCGGTGATAGATTTTCATTTCAACAGTCATACTTAGCTTAAATATAGTTAGTCTTAGTTGATAAATTGCATTTAGAATCAACAAAAGTCAAAATCACTTTGAAACTTGTCTCATTTTCTTCTCAGTTTGAATCAGAGTCTATAGTTTGCATTTAGGTTTTAGAATTAGTGAATCTAGCTTATTTCAGTATTATTTTGTCTCAAAACATCTTTTACATTCCATTTCATAAGCTCACAAGTTCCCTAAAGTCAAACTGCTTGATAATTTAAAAAGTCAAAAATAGAAAAGTCAATTTTTGCAAAACTTTGTTGATGTCTCATGTACTCAATTCTGGTTCAAATTCAGTGAGACTTTGGGATTTCCTAGTTCAGTTGGACTTAAACTGATATATGTTTTTTGTTGAATTTTCTCAAGTCTCTAAAAGCTCTTAATCAGCTCTCCTTTAGAGCTGATTTGCCCTGTTCATACTCAGCTAATACTGAGTGTGAATTCAGGCAACTTGCAGCCTTTGCACAGGATTCAAATAAGCTCATTAGGAGCTGAGAATCGGTCCATGTGTAGTCTGCTAGGTGATCTCTAGGTCCCAACTTCTGTTTTCCTATTTAGGTTATTAGGATAGCTTATTCATTAGCTTAAAGTAGCCCCCTAATAACTGTTTTGCTTAATTAATCCCATAAGCTCAAATCTAGTTTAAGCTTATTTAGTAATCAAGAGTACTGTTAATTAGTTAAGTTAGACTTAATTTAGCATAAATTAGCTGTCTTGATCATTTGGTTTATTCCTGTAGCTTATAGCTTATTTTAGTAGCTTATGTAGAACTTCTTAACACTACAGTTTCATTTTCTCACACATAAGAATATGTTTTTATATTTTTTATAGATTTAGAATAATATTTTAGAATTTTCCTGAATTTTTCATAATTTTCTGGTACTGTTTGTTATTTTTCTTATTTTTAATCAGTTTTTAAGACTTTTTAATTAGCTTTTATTACAAATAAATCAGAAAAAGTTTAAAAAAATATGTTTTCAATTTTCCTAGATTAAGATAAATATAAAAAGCCAAAAAAATATTTTTCCATAATTTTCTTAGTTTAAATAGTATTTTCTAGCATTTTAATTAGTTTTAAATAGTATTAAATTCATAATAAATAGATAAAAAGTGTAATAAATATATTTTCAGTTTTAAAATAAGTTTTATAATATTTTAGATTTTTATAAGTCATAATTTCACTTTTATAGCTTTATTTCATATTTTCTTATATTTTAGGTTATTATTAAATAGTTAAAAATAGTTTTCAATTAATAATAATTAAATAAATAGTCATAAAAATAATTTTATTTTTCCAATAATTTTCTAGTATAATTAGGATTGTAAAAATGTATTTTTCATATCCGTAGGTATTTTCCTTCTTTATTTTCACGTTTTATTTAGTACGTTCACGTAATTTTATTTAAACGTACGTTTTAGGTTTTAAACGTTCATCGATTTTAAAAATAGTGATAGCGTTTATTTAATATAATTTAGATTTTTAATTTTCTTTAATTTGCATTTAAGCCCCTCTAATTTACAAACTTTCTTTTTAGGTATAATTATTCCAAATTCACAAACCTTTTCCCATTCAATATCACCCGATCACAGATTCGTTGTACTACAGTGTTCACACCTCGTTGGGATTTAACGACCTGAGGTAACACTATACTCTTCTGGACTTAATTGTATTGGTTTCTGAGCTGTTTGAAGTTTATTACGGTTGACCATTCACAAGTGGTTGATTTGTGTGATAAAACCTGACTGTCTGGACCCAATCAAAATTTTGGCGCCGCTGCCGGAGAGGTGTGTTGCGTTACTACGAATTTGAAGCATCAGTGATTGTTGAATATACACCCATTGTATATTTACCATCTTTGTCCATATTTCCTTGTTTTCATATAAAACCAAATTATCGTGAAGTTAATTCGTTTGACGGATCGATTGCCAAAAACATTTTAATATCAGTTTTCAACAAACACAAAAAACCCAAAAAGATTTTCTTTCTTATGTTTACAAAATGTTTTTCAAAAACCCAAAAATATCCATCTTTACCCTCTCACATCTTTGATTCTTCATCCCAACCCCTCTGTAAGCCTTTGATTCTTTCTATGTCTTATCCTCACCCTCTTGGTTGTCAATGGTGTGGTGGTCCTTATAATGGTGGCAATTGCCCCAGTTGTAGCATGGTGGAATCAGGAAACGGGTCTGTCTATAACCAGGATCCCTATTCCTACCATAACACAACTGATTTATTCCATCAGCTACCACACTGTGAGACTCAGCAGTTTTACTGTTGTGAGTACTGTGGTGGTTCACACTCCAGTTCTGATTGTCAATCAGGAAACACGCTTGTCTATGAGCAGGTTCCTGATAACAATTATGACTACCACACATATAACTCACAGCCACATCAGTTTTACTGTTGTGAGTATTGTGGAGATCCTCACTCTAGCTCTGATTGTCAAACAAGGAATCCATTTCCTTGTAACAATTACGACTCTTCGTGTCATGACCAACCTCTACAGTACCAAGTGAATCAGGCACCACCTCAGCCTGAGCCACTTCCTCAAAATCTTCTCCTTGATCTTTTGGATTTAATGAAAGATTTGAAGGAATGTAAACATTCCCAAGATAATCCAAATGAGAAATCCATGGAAGAATTGTTAGCCGAAGAGCGGGCTGCTAAATTAAATTCCCAAATTGCCTTTGAAAAATCTATTAGGGAATCAATTGCAAAAGAAAAAGCAGCCAAATCTAGCTCTCGATTCCGTTTCATTCCTGATGACGATGATGATGAAGTTACCCTTGATATTCGTCAATTTTGTACAGGTTCATCAAGTTCATCAGTTGAAATTTCTTCCATGAAAAATCAGGGAGAAAAGACTATGATGGAATTACTAGCAGAAGAACAAATGGAAAGTATAAAACATATGTATGCTAGTCCTTCTCAACTCCCTCAGTCTGTTGTTATCACACCCGATATTCCCACTCACTCTTTGAACATGGGGGATGAGCATCTTGACACTGTTCCTGAAGAGGAATCGGACGAATTCATAAAGTCTAGTGTTGAGAACCTTGTCCCAATCCCGAGAGAGTCACAGGGAACTTCTGATCATATGTGTGATTCTCTTTTCCCTCTTGAGTGTTCAAAAGATCATTTTGAGACTTTCTCCGACTTTAGCGATGATTGTAAATCTTATGGAGACATCGAGTATGTTGAGGCATCACTCCCACAGTCTGATCCTCTTCTTGAGGAATTCACCGATGAATTTACTCACATCAGTCCACTTTCATCAGAAAGTGACGATGATCTCTTTGATTTCGAAGCCGATCTTGGAGAAACTAAAAATCTCCTATACAATGATCATCCACTCATTTCTTGTCCCATTTCCGACTCTTCCATTCCTTCTCTCACTCCAGATGAGGAAGATGACAACTTTTGGAAGGAGGTTGATGCTTTTCTTAGTGATGAGTCAATTCCAACAGGGATTGACAATACTTACTTTGATTCGGAGGGAGACATCCTCTTTCTTGAAAATCTATTGATTGAAGAGCCGTTTCCAGCTCTCCCTCCCGGAAATTTTGTTGCCAATCACCATACAAACTTCAAGTCTAAACTTAAAAATCTAACGAATGGTGATTTGCTCCTCACTGATGAAGAATGGGATTGCATTGTGATGCACATATTTATTCCATTTTTCACTGATGGTGTGGTTTCTCGTTCCCTTTTCTCCTTCGGGAATGAGGACACTATTTTTGATCCCGGCATTTTCATTTATCATTTTTGAGCCGGTTCTATGTATATCTCATCGGTGTGGAACTTTCACATACTTCAATGTTTATACAAACATCTTGAATGAAAGTCCGATGGAGATTGTCTCTTCGACTTACTTCCCCATGAACAAATTAATTCGGGGTCGAGTCAAGCTAGCGACTCGGTAATCAAAAACAGTAGTTAAACATGGGTTTTCACCCGTGTGTACCACCCTAGTGTGGGGGAGATGCCCCACATGTTGTATATAGATCTAAAAAATGAATGAAAATTGTAAATATTAAAAAAGAGAATAATTGTTGTGTTTCTACACTTAGCTAGTAATGTTATCTTTTTACGTTCAAGGATTCGGCATAATAGCCGGGACTTTGAATATTGAGGACAATATTCATTTCTAAGTTTGGGGGGGAAATTCTGGCGAATTTGATCATAAATGTACCCTTTTAGTCCCTTTTTCCCCAAAATGGCCAAATTTTAAAATTTTTTTAGTGGAAGTACTATGTACTAAACACAACAAATGGTAATCAGTCCACCATGTCTAACCCACATAAGGATTGGCTAATCCAGGAGCAAACGGCTCTTGGTAAAGATATCTCAAATCCGTTGATGGCTTGCAATTTGCCCAAAATTGTATGGTGTTCAGCTCACCATATCTTTAATTAGTGAAGAGTTGGCTAGCCCGCAAGTTTATGGCTTGTGGTAAAGGCAGTTGGAAAACCATAATTGGTAATCGACTCACCAAAGATAGTTTATCTAAGAGTTGGCTAGTCCAGAAGCAAAAGGCTTCTGGTAAAGACAAATCAAAACCGTTGAGAGCTGGTGATTTGCTCAAAATCATTTGGTTATCATTGTACCATAGTTCTTACTTGAACTGAAACAATTGGCTACTCCAGAAGTAATGGCTTTTGGTAAAGAGATGAAATCCATTATGTTTCTCAAAAGATTGCTAGGGACTAGCAATATCTTAGTGTGGGGGATTGATGAGTGTCTAAATACTCATCATTTTTGTACCATTTAAACTGCAAAATCATCTGAAAACACTCAGAAATGCATCAAAATGATGAAAATATCACAAACAAGAGTTTTATGAGTTTTAAATGCAAAAATACCAAAATCAGATGAAAAACGTATCAAGTTTGCATAATTGGCAGTTTTAGTCCCCCAAGTTTCAAAAATTGTCAAATCTGGTCCCTGGTAAATCAAAATAAAGAAAAATATCATTTAAAGTCCTTAGGGATTCATGAGTTGTCAAAAATGGTCCTTGAATGAATCTTTGGTCAAATGGCAGAAAAGGTCCCTCAACTTTGAAAAATAGCAAAATTAGTCCTTAGGTATTTAAAAATGGAAATTTATCAAATTATACCCTTGTACTATTCACATGTTACAATTTAAGCCCTTGTGATAACTTTGGAATATTTGCAGGTTTAGTCCTTTCATTTGCAGAATTTACATAATTGGTCCTTGTGATATACAAACCAAACGGACTCCTTTTGATATTAATCCAAAACCCAAAACACATCCACCCAGCTGGCCCAAACCCAGTCCCAAGCCCAAACTAGTTTTTAAAAATAGAATACCGCCTACCACTGTTCCTCTTCCTCACATACGCGCCAAAACCTGAAACCAGGGTGGTTTCTCACCACCTGTTATCACCACCTCACCACCACCTTTACACCTCTCTACCCACTCCCCTAACACCTCCACATCCCACCAAATTGCATTAAATGCAATAAACCTGCTAAAGACTTTTTCCCGCCTAAATTTCCACATGGACGAATATGATGATTTTGAATGATCCAAGGGATGAAAAAAAGTGGGAAATGATCAGAGGTCGACAAGAAAAAAAAAGAAATCAATATAAAGAAAAAAGGAGCAGTATGGAGATGTATCTAGAGTAGTTTAGCTTTTTACTTATCGTAGGTAGTGTAACTTAAATTCCAGTGTAACTTAAAGCTTCCAAGTACTTTTTTATGAAATTTCAGTGTATTATAAACCCTTTTTCAGTATTCAATTTCAAGTACGAATTTATCTTATGCAATTTGCAATTTCAAAATATCAAGTTCATGTGAATGTTGTTTGTAGTTGATGTTATGCAATTATAAGCTCTCATATAAGCTTTTATAAGCTTACTTTAGCTTATTATTTACTTTGAAACTTCTATTCAGTTCTACTAAAAAAAATCAATTCCAGTCAACAAAAGTCAACTGCAGTTGCTAATTTGGATTTGGTAATGAAATTGGGTGTTGCAGTTTTGGAATTGGGTTGAATTGAGCTTGATTTGGAGTGTTTGATGGGTGTAGAATAGTGATAGTTGGTTATCTATTGTCACCATTAAATCTGGATCTCTTGTAAGTATAACTCAAATCTCATATTTAGTTCTAAGTTGTAGGAGTATTTAGATTTGCTTAATTGTGCTTTACTTAGTTTAATTCTACTTGATTACACTTGTTTGATTAAGCTTTGCATCTGTTTTAGCTTGATTTTGTCATTAGTAATATATATCTGTTATTTCTGATTTCAAACTGCAGCTTTTGTTAATCATAGCTTAAGTAGATATAGGTTGTTCTCATTGCATCATTTAGGTATTATCAAGTGCATTTGATGCAGATTTAATGTTAAGTATAGGCTGATCTAGTAGTTGTCAGTTGTGATAATGCATTTTAGTTGAAAAAGTGGTGTTTGGATTATTGATAAGATCTGAGATAGAGGTTGTTGCAGTGATAGATTTTCATTTCAACAGTCATACTTAGCTTAAATATAGTTAGTCTTAGTTGATAAATTGCATTTAGAATCAACAAAAGTCAAAATCACTTTGAAACTTGTCTCATTTTCTTCTCAGTTTGAATCAGAGTCTATAGTTTGCATTTAGGTTTTAGAATTAGTGAATCTAGCTTATTTCAGTATTATTTTGTCTCAAAACATCTTTTACATTCCATTTCATAAGCTCACAAGTTCCCTAAAGTCAAATTGCTTGATAATTTAAAAAGTCAAAAATAGAAAAGTCAGTTTTTGCAAAACTTTGTTGATGTCTCATGTACTCAATTCTGGTTCAAATTCAGTGAGACTTTGGGATTTCCTAGTTCAGTTGGTCTTAAACTGATATCTGTTTTTTGTTGAATTTTCTCAAGTCTCTAAAAGCTCTTAATCAGCTCTCCTTTAGAGCTGATTTGCCCTGTTCATACTCAGCTAATACTGAGTGTGAATTCAGGCAACTTGCAGCCTTTGCACAGGATTCAAATAAGCTCAATAGGAGCTGAGAATTGGTCCATGTGTAGTCTGGTAGGTGATCTCTAGGTCCCAACTTCTGTTTTCCCATTTAGCTTATTAGGATAGCTTATTCATTAGCTTAAAGTAGCCCCCTAATAACTGTTTTGCTTAATTAATCCCATAAGCTCAAATCTAGTTTAAGCTTATTTAGTAATCAAGAGTACTGTTAATTAGTTAAGTTAGACTTAATTTAGCATAAATTAGCTGTCTTGATCATTTGGTTTATTCCTGTAGCTTATAGCTTATTTTAGTAGCTTATGTAGAACTGCTTAACACTACAGTTTCATTTCCTGAATTTTTCATAATTTTCTGGTACTGTTTGTTATTTTTCTTATTTTTAATCAGTTTTTAAGACTTTTTAATTAGCTTTTATTACAAATAAATCAGAAAAAGTTTAAAAAAATATGTTTTCAATTTTCCTAGATTAAGATAAATATAAAAAGCCAAAAAAATATTTTTCCATAATTTTCTTAGTTTAAATAGTATTTTCTAGCATTTTAATTAGTTTTAAATAGTATTAAATTCATAATAAATAGATAAAAAGTGTAATAAATATATTTTCAGTTTTAAAATAAGTTTTATAATATTTTAGATTTTTCTAAGTCATAATTTCACTTTTCTAGCTTTATTTCATATTTTCTTATATTTTAGGTTATTATTAAATAGTTAAAAATAGTTTTTAATTAATAATAATTAAATAAATAGTCATAAAAATAATTTTGTTTTTTCAATAATTTTCTAGTATAATTAGGATTGTAAAATTGTATTTTTCATATCCGTAGGTATTTTCCTTCTTTATTTCACGTTTTATTTAATACGTTCACGTAATTTTATTTAAACGTACGTTTTAGGTTTTAAACGTTCATCGATTTTATAAATAGTGATAGCGTTTATTTAATATAATTTAGTTTTTTAATTTTCTTTAATTTGCATTTAAGCCCCTGTAATTTACAAACTTTCTCTTTAGGTATAATTATTCCAAATTCACAAACCTTTTCCCATTCAATATCACCCGATCACAGATTCGTTGTACTACAGTGTTCACACCTCGTTGGGATTTAACGACCTGAGGTAACACTATACTCTTCTGGACTTAATTGTATTGGTTTCTGAGCTGTTTGAAGTTTATTACGGTTGACCATTCACAAGTGGTTGATTTGTGTGATAAAACCTGACTGTCTGGACCCAATCAGTAGCGCAAGAGAATTACACGACCACCGAGAAAGAGCTTCTAGCTGTAGTTTTTGCCTTCGACAAGTTCAAGCAATATCTCGTCCTCTCTAAGACTGTCGTCTTCACTGATCACTCCACCTTACGCTACTTGTTTTCCAAGCAAGATGCTAAACCCCGACTCATTAGGTGGATTCTATTGCTTCAAGAATTCGACATTGAAATTCAAGATAAAAAGGGGGCCGAAAATCTTGCTGTTGATCATCTGTCACGTTTGGAAAACCATGATCTTAAGAAGTTGGATCATTAAGGAAATTGAGGAAATTGAGCCATGGTATGCGGATTACGCTAACTATTTGTCCAGTAGGGTTTTGCCAAAGTACATGACCAAGCAAGACAAGAGAAAATTTTTCACCGCGCTCAAACATTACTTCTGGGATGAACCCTTCCTATTTTGCGTATGCCCCGATCAAATCATTCGGCGATGCGTGGCCGGAAGAGAGATTGATCGAGTTCTGAAATAATGCCATGCAGGACCATCTGGGGGACACCACGGTGTAAATGTCATGGCACGGAAGGTTTTCGATGCCGGGTTCTACTGGCCTACTATTTTTCGAGACGTTAAAAGATTGGTTCAGACGTGTGATGCATGCCAACGATCAGGAAACATTTCGCGAAGGGATGAATCACCTCAGAATTACATCCAGGTCTGCGAAATATTCGATGTTTGGGGATTTGACTTCATGGGACCTTTCCCATCATCCGGAGGAAATGAGTAAATTCTGGTAGCTATCGACTATGTATCCAAATGGGTGGAGGCCCAAGCCCTCAGAACTAATGATGCGAGAGTAGTCATTCATTTTCTTAAAAAGCTCTTCGTACGATTCGGGATTCCTAAGGCATTGATCAGTGATAGAGGAACCCACTTTTGTAATGCTCAAATGGAGAATGTAATGAAGAAGTATGGCGTTCAACATAGATTTTCTACTTCATATCATCCTCAGACGAATGGACAAGTGGAAAATACAAATAGAGCATTAAAACGGATACTTGAAAAAATGGTCCACCAGAATAGGAAAGATTGGGCATTCAAACTGGATGAGGCACTCTGGGCATTCAGAACTTCTTTCAAAACACCTATCGGAACAACCCCTTTTTGCTTAGTATACGGGAAGGCGTGCCACCTCCCTATTAAACTTGAGCAAAAAGCGTACTGGGCACTTAAGGCTTGTAATATGGATTATTCTGAAGCAGGGTTAAATAAGTTCTTACAGCTTCAAGAACTGGATGAACTAAGGCTGAAAGCTTATGAATTGTCAATCACATACAAAGAAAGGGCAAAAAAATGGCATGATCAACGAATAAAGAATCCTAAAGAGTTTTTGGAAGGAGATAAGGTGCTCCTGTATAATTCAAGACTGAGACTATTTCCTGGAAAACTCAAATCGAGATGGTATGGACCTTTTTCAGTGAAGAAGCAAATGAGCAATGGTGCTGTGGTGCTACTGGACCACGATGGAAGGGAATTTACCGTAAATGGACAACGTGTGAAACATTATCAGTTAGATAATAATGAAATGGTGAACGAGGAAGATATTGTTTTAGAAGAAGGTGACGGTAATGAAGTCACGTAGGAGCACGACTACGAGTCTAGCTACAAGACTCATAAATAAAGAAAAGCGCTTCGTGGGAGGCAACCCATGCTTAATTGTTTGCTTGTTTGTGTCATATATCTTTTATTGATTGTTTAGTCTCATGTTTAAATTTGTAAAAATGCTTTATTTTGTTTTTAACCTCGTCTTAATCACATATAAAGGTATTTTACATAAAGGATAAGTGTAGGGAGGATTACACACGTTTTCAAAAGAAACGTAAACATGAGAATAACTGATGAGTGTGTAAATACTCATCATTTTTGGGTCAATCTGAACTGCAAAACGTTTAAAAATGCTCAGAAATGCATGATTTGAGCTGAACAGTCAAGCTAAATCACTCAAACCTGCCACTTGTGAATGGCAGACCGTAATCAGCTTAAAACTGCTCAAGCACGAATGCAATTTAAGATCAGAGGAATACAGTGGATTCCTGGGTCGTTAAGTCCCACGGAGGATGAATTGGTGTTTAAACAACTTCAGATGATAGAATGATCACTAAGGATAGTGATCAGGAAGGTTTTGAATGGATAATTATACCTAAAGAGAAAATCTACAAATTAAAGCGACTTAAATGCAAATTAAAAGAAATTAAAAAGTTAAAATCTATTAAATAAACGCTATCACTATTTTTACAGATCGATGAACGTTTATTTTATAAAACAAAATAACTTAAATAAACTATTTTAACTAAAACGTAAACTCAAAATATCTAAAAACGTTATTTAAAACGGAAACGAGCGTTATGTACGAAAAATACGCTGGAGCGTAAGTAAAAACGTAAATTTTATGAAATAAAAAGCCTACGAATGTAAAACTAATTTTCTTACGTACTATATGATAAAAGAAAATTTTAGGAAAAAGATTTATATTTTTTAGACTTTTATATTTTTTATTATGAATTAATTACTATAAAACACTAATTAAATTATTAAAAATACTAAAACTATATGGAAAAATCTGAAACTTTTTTATAAAATACTTAATACTAATACAATTTTATAAAAAATATAAAAACTGAAAAAGCTAGAATAAATAAGCTAGAAATAAGCTATAAGCTTCGTATAAGCTTAAAATGGAAAAAATGGTTATGTATTTAATTTTGCAAGATATAACCGAAAAAGACCCAAGGGCGCATGGCATCCAGGTACGCTCTATCATCCCCATAAGGGAGAGGTCTCAGGTTCGACCCCTGCCTCTCCCTTTTTGCAAAACATTTTTATTTTTGGAATTTTATTTTACAAACTCATTAAGCACATGATAATAAGCAATTATTAAAACTACAACTTTATCTGAAAATGACTAATAAGCTCTTAACTAGCTAAAGATTTTGACACAGTTAGCTTAAATATTGAATAAGCACTAATTTCTTAAGTTAAGAAAACTAATAAGCTACTCAATTAGTAAATGTAAACTGTAAATAAACTAAGAAAATGTTCATAAGCTACTACAACTACTGAATAAGCAAAATCACTAAGGAATAAGCACTAAATATCTTTAAAATAAGCTCTAAGCTAAACTGGTTTTGCACAGTGTACTGTTGGTTTTATAGGTACTTTGTAGCTAAAATTTAAGCATTGTAATAAGCTACAAATTGGAAACCAACTTTGGAATTGATAAGATCACCAGTTAGGCTCTCCAAAAAGCTAAAGTACAAAGATTAGCTTATACTAATGAGCTTTTAAGAAGCTCTTGAAAAACTGATCAACTCTGACTTATTGATACATTTAAACAAAATGGACAGAGCTAAAAAGCTATTGCAAGCTAAGCAAATAAGCTAGAATTAGAAAATAAGCTCTTGTAACCTTGAGTTAGCTAGGTTGGCTTTCCAAAAAGTCAAATTACACAGGTTTAGGCTAATTAATAAGCTCTATGAGAGCTTATGAAACTAGATGGGTGACTGGTGCACAGGGCATGTTTCAGACAAGGGGCTCTAAATAAGCTGATAATTAAGCACTCTAAAAGCTGATTGAAAGTAAACTAATATTTTTCTAATTTTCTTAAGCAACTAAATTTTACTACCCCAAAAGCTGAATGGTTAAATCTTAATAATAAACTCACAATGAAATTCTAAAGTTTATTCAAAAGCGGTATTAGAAATATTTGACTTTTTAATTACACTAACTATTTGACTTTTATGAGATTGTAACTGATTCTATGAGCTGAATAAGTTGTTTTAGGCTATAATAAGATTGACTTAAGCTAGATTACTAAGTTGCAAACTACTTTGTTGAGATTTGTATTTAAAAGTCTTGACAGTTAAATAGCTAATTAGGATTAGAGCTATGTTGACTTTTATTGTATTTAGGTTCAAACAAAGGTCTGATATGAGTTAATTATAGCTAAACAAACCTAAACCAATCATTTTTAACTAGTTAACTGACTTCTAACACATCTTGACAAGTAAATCCAAACAGTACATTATAAAGAAATTTTTAACTTACAAATGATCAAGCTCATGACAGGGAACCAAAGTCTGAGAAACACTCCTATAGCTTACCAATAAGCTCTATACCAAATAGCAATCCAAATTTCCACCCTGCTTCAGCTTCCTTGTACATTATCCATGATTTTTGAATTTATCACTATTTTCCTTGATTTTTATGAATTTTTCTATTAGAGCTATGAACTGAATTTAAAATGTTTCTGATAGCTTAAACAAGCTACTAGGAGCTTATTTGAGCTTACTTGATCCAAAAACACAGATACAAACACATCTAGATTATCATGAGAATTTAAGGTCGAAATTTCACAATTATAAAAACTTGGTAAATTACTGAAATTGAAACTAGAAATAGGTTTGATATACACTGAAATATGATTACAAATACTTGAAAGCTTTTAAAATAAACTGAAATTAAAATTATACTAAGAACGACAATTTAGACTATACTAAAACTAACTACTACTCTACTCTGTCTTTTTTTTCTTTATTTATCACCATTTCTCATCCCACTAGCCCAAAGATCTTTTCCCACTTCAATCTTGGCCCTCCATTTAGTCAAATTGATCAAGACCGTTCAAACAACTTTTGGCGCCAAAAGTTGAATAGACAGCTTATGGCAGTTCTGCTTCAAATAAATGCATCATGGAGTGTTGCAGAGGGTTAGGGGGAGAGTTTGGATAAGTTTAGTGGACTGGTGAGCTAAGTAGGGTGGTATTGGTGAAAACCGTGGGTAAAAATGGTGGTTTGGGGAAAAAGGGTGTGAAGGGCATTTATTGTGGGGGGTAGTAGTGGCAGAGGTGGTAGAGAGAGTGGGTAGGAGGATAGAGGGTGAGCTGGAAGGTGAAAACAGGTGGAGGTGTAGGAATGGACATAGGTGGAAAGGGAGAAGATGAACAGTGGTGAGGGGCGGGTTTAATTTAAACCGTGGGTTGTTGGGCTTGGGTAGCTGGGTTTTAGGATTGGGCTTTGGTTTTGTGTTAAATAACACAAATGAGTCCGTTTGGTTTGTAGTTAATAAGCCCAAGGACCAATTATGCAATTTAGCCAAAGTTGAAGGTTTGAATTTGAACATTTTCCAAAGCTTTTCACAAGGGTCAAACCTGCCAAGTAAGATTAGTACAAGGACCTATATTGATAATTTCCATTTTTGTAAATCCAGGGACCAAAACTGTCAAGTTTGAAACTTGAGGGACCAAACATGTAATTTTCTCCAAAGTTTATCATAAGGACCATTTTTGTCATTTATAAATAGTACAAGGTTTAATATTTGATAATTTTCATTTTTAAATTAACCAAGGACTATTTTTGACAATTTTCAAAGTTAAAGGACTAAAGTTGTCATTTTGTGATTTTAAACTTTAAAGGTTTATTTTGACAACTTTTGAATCTTATGGACCTTAAATGACTTTTTATAAGTTTTTGAATTACCAGGGACTGATTTTGACAACTTTTGTAACTTGGGGACTAAACGCCAATTATGCAAACTTGATACGTTTTTCACCAGATTTTGATGTTTTTGCATTTAAAACATATAAAACACTTGTTTGTGATATTTTCATCATTTTGAAGCATTTCTGAGTGTTTTCAGATGTTTTTGGCATTCTAACAGTATAAAAATGATGAGTATTTAGACACTCATCAATCCCCCACACTAAGATATTGCTAGTCCCTAGCAATGATTTGAGAAAATTTAATGGATTTTATCTCTTTACCAAAAGCCATTACTTCTGTAGTAGCCAATTGTTTAAGTTCAAGTAAGAACTTTGGTACAATGATAACCAAATGATTTTGAGCAAATCATAAGCTTTCAACGGATTTGATTTTGTCTTTACCAGAAGCCGTACCCTTCTGGACTAGCCAACTCTTAGATAAATTATCAGAATTATCTTTGGTGAGCTGATTACCAATTATGGATTTTCCACTGCCTTTACCACAAGCCATAATCTTGCGGGCTAGCCAACTCTTCACTTTTTAGGATATGGTGAGCTGAACACCATACAATTTTAGGCAAATTGCAAGCCATAAACGGATTTGAGATATCTTTACCAAGAGCCGTTTGCTCCTGGATTAGCCAATCCTTATGTGGGTTAGACATGGTGGATTGATTACCATTTGTTGTGTTTAGTACATAGTACTTCCACTAAAAATTTTTAAAATTTGGCCATTTTGGGGGAAAAGGGACTAAAAGGGTACATTTATGATCAAAATTCGCCAGAATTTCCCCCCCACACTAAGAAATGAATATTGTCCTCAATATTCAAAGTATGGAAACACAACAATTATTCTCTTTTTTAATATTCACAATTTTCATTCATTTTTTTTTTTTTTTTTTTAGATCTCTATACAACATGTGGGGCATCTCCCCCACACTAAGGTGGTACACACGGGTGAAAACCCATGTTAAGCTACTGTTTTTGATTACCGAGTCGCTAGCTTGACTCGACCCCGAATTAATTTGTTCATGGGGAAGTAAGTGGAAGAAACAATCTCCATCGGACTTTCATTCAAGATGTTTGGATAAACATTGAAGTGCGTGAAAGTTCCACACCGATGAGATACAGAGACAGACAGACCCGGCTCACAAATGGTACATGGAAATGCCTGGGTCAAAGATAATGTCTTCATTCCCGAAGGAGTGAAGAACAGGAGAAGCCACGGGATAGGTGAAGAAGAGAAAGAAAGTCATGATAATAATCATGACTAACTCTTCATCCTCAATAGGAGAATTCATAGTTTCATGAATCTCCTCAGTTAAGCTCGCTTGATCAAGACATATTATGGGAATGTCTAGATCAAAGTGGAAATTATCATACTCCGGCGGAGATATGATATGAGTGAGTTCACAGGAGAACTCCTCGAAAGTGAATGAATCATATTCTGGTTTGATGTGAGTGAGTTCATTGGCGAACTCCTCAAAAGTAAATGATTCATAATCGGGGAGAGAATTATGAGAATGAGAAGTGGTAATACCACTAATCTTCTCTCCCATCTGATCAAAGCGAAGGCTTCCATTTCCGGAATAGAATCATCGGAAAAAATGTCACTATCCTTTATGGGGATAGGAGATGAAATGGGTTTTTCTTTGAAAGCCTCGATTTTAGAAATGAGAAGACTGACATTCAGTAATGTTGCACGAAGTGCTTCATCTTTGATTTCAGTGTCAGTAACTTCATCATTCTCTTCTTCTAGGCTAACAAGCTCAGAAGGTAATTCTTCCATATAACTGATGTCTCCACAAGATAACGAATCGTCATCATCAGAATCAGAGGACATCTCAACATGATCATTTTGGAAGACAAGAGGAGGAGGGATATCACACACATGATCAAGAATTCCCTGTGACTCTCTTGGGATTGGGACAAGGTCCTCAACACTAGACTTTATGAATTCGTCCGATTCCTTTTCAGGAACAGTGTCGAGATGCTCGTCCCCCATAATAAGAGAGTGAGTGGGAGCCTCGGGTGTGACAGCAGTTGTTTGAGATGAAATCTCAACTGCTGGGATATCATCTGATGAACTTGATGAATCAAGTGTATCATCATCATCACTATCATCAGGAATAAAATGAAATTGAGAGCTAGATCTGGCTGCTTTTTCTTTTGCAATTGATTCCTTAACAGATTTTTCAAAGGCAATTTGGGATTTTAATTTAGCGGCCGATCTTGACTAGCAATTCTTCCATGGATTTCTCATGTGAATTTTGAATGACAGGACATTGTGGGAGTGGAGATTTGTCAAAACCGGAAGGTTGACATTGATAATCATCATGAGGACCCCACAATATACACAAGAAAAACTGGGAACATTATGAAATCTTTGTCTTACTCAACTCCTCAGTTCTTTTCACGACTCAGAAGCTCTAGATAAGTGTCTTGTTGGATTTCTTTGAGGAGTTTGAGTAATTTGGCACCTTTGTGGAGATTGGTCGTGATCTGGATAGTCATAATTGTTACAAGGAAATGGATTTCCTGTTTGACAATCAGAGCTGAAATGAGGACCTCCACAGTTCTCACAACAGTAAAACTGTTGAGCCTGGATAGGTGAATCATATGGATATTGGTCATATCCAAAGTTCTGAGCATCATCGGAAAACTGTTCATAGACAATCGTGTTTTCGGATTGACACTCAAATCCTTGGTGAGGACCTCCACAAAATTCACAGCAGTATTGTTGATTATATGAAGATGAGTCGGGCTGTGGTGGGTAGTTGGAAAAATTTGAGGGGTCGTTAAATGAGTTCGGATTAGGATCATAATCAAATGAATTTCTCGAACCACAAAATAAACAACTCCCGTTACGAATATCATTACCACACTGTACACACGTACACCAGCGACAGGGTGAACCATAAAGAGGCTCACCACAACCGACACAAGGAATAAACGATTCTATTTGAGAGTTATGAGAAGGAATCAGTTCATTCAAAGAATCAACAAAACCAACATGGTGATCTGAATGACTATTAAGACTCAAAGAACATTTTGAAAAATCCGGAGGTGGGACAAGTGGTGTGCTCTGAGAGCTAGCAATTTCCACCACTTCCGTTATGGACTCCGGTTCTGGTTCTTGAGAAACGTGAAGATTAGGCAAGTCATTAGTCACCGGTCTAAACTCTGCATGTTTGCTTTTAACCGTAAATCGTGAAAGTGTAGGATCAATTTTAGACGGCTTAGGAGCAATTGAGGGGTTAGATCTTTGGATAACCGTAGGTTGGACGTATTTAGCACCTCCATTATCAGATGAAAGTACCTGGTCCTTTGTCACCTTGGTTTCTCGTTCTATTTCCCTACGCAGAATGAATGGATCATCACGAACAACACGAATTCTAGACATTTGTGATACAGTCTGAAGTTGTTCAACTTCGTCCCAGAATTCGTCCTCGAGAGATTCCATGAGAATAGAAGAAGTTTAGAATCAAATGTATAGAGGGTAAAGGGATAAAGAATCAAAAAGGGTAAGAGGGTAAAGATGAATATTTTTGGATTTTTGGATAAATATTTTGTAAAAACAAAGAATAAAAATATTTTTGGTGTTGTTAACACTTTTAGAAAAAGTGTTAATGAACTTTTTGATTTTTTTTAAAAACTTTTTACAAAAAGGTGGTATATGTGCAAGAATGGATCTGGAAATGCTTAAAACACGCTTACAGCCTCCCCGGCAGCGGCGCCAAAATTTGATTTGAGCTGAACAGTCAAGCTAAATCACTCAAACCTGCCACTTGTGAATGGCAGACCGTAATCAGCTTAAAACTGCTCAAGCACGAATGCAATTTAAGATCAGAGGAATACAGTGGATTCCCGGGTCGTTAAGTCCCACGGAGGATGAATTGGTGTTTAAACAACTTCAGATGATAGAATGATCACTAAGGATAGTGATCAGGAAGGTTTTGAATGGATAATTATACCTAAAGAGAAAATCTACAAATTAAAGCGACTTAAATGCAAATTAAAAGAAATTAAAAAGTTAAAATCTATTAAATAAACGCTATCACTATTTTTACAGATCGATGAACGTTTATTTTATAAAACAAAATAACTTAAATAAACTATTTTAACTAAAACGTAAACTCAAAATATCTAAAAACGTTATTTAAAACGGAAACTTGGCGTTATGTACGAAAAATACGCTGGAGCGCAAGTAAAAACGTAAATTTTATGAAATAAAAAGCCTACGAATGTAAAACTAATTTTCTTACGCACTATATGATAAAAGAAAATTTTAGGAAAAAGATTTATATTTTTTAGACTTTTATATTTTTTATTATGAATTAATTACTATAAAACACTAATTAAATTATTAAAAATACTAAAACTATATGGAAAAATCTGAAACTTTTTTATAAAATACTTAATACTAATACAATTTTATAAAAAATATAAAAACTGAAAAAGCTAGAATAAATAAGCTAGAAATAAGCTATAAGCTTCGTATAAGCTTAAAATGGAAAAAAGGGTTATGTATTTAATTTTGCAAGATATAACCGAAAAAGACCCAAGGGCGCATGGCATCCAGGTACGCTCTATCATCCCCATAAGGGAGAGGTCTCAGGTTCGACCCCTGCCTCTCCCTTTTTGCAAAACATTTTTATTTTTGGAATTTTATTTTACAAACTCATTAAGCACATGATAATAAGCAATTATTAAAACTACAACTTTATCTGAAAATGACTAATAAGCTCTTAACTAGCTAAAGATTTTGACACAGTTAGCTTAAATATTGAATAAGCACTAATTTCTTAAGTTAAGAAAACTAATAAGCTACTCAATTAGTAAATGTAAACTGTAAATAAACTAAGAAAATGTTCATAAGCTACTACAACTACTGAATAAGCAAAATCACTAAGGAATAAGCACTAAATATCTTTAAAATAAGCTCTAAGCTAAACTGGCTTTGCACAGTGTACTGTTGGTTTTATAGGTACTTTGTAGCTAAAATTTAAGCATTGTAATAAGCTACAAATTGGAAACCAACTTTGGAATTGATAAGATCACCAGTTAGGCTCTCCAAAAAGCTAAAGTACAAAGATTAGCTTATACTAATGAGCTTTTAAGAAGCTCTTGAAAAACTGATCAACTCTGACTTATTGATACATTTAAACAAAATGGACAGAGCTAAAAAGCTATTGCAAGCTAAGCAAATAAGCTAGAATTAGAAAATAAGCTCTTGTAACCTAGAGTTAGCTAGGTTGGCTTTCCAAAAAAATCAAATTACACAGGTTTAGGCTAATTAATAAGCTCTATGAGAGCTTATGAAACTAGATGGGTGACTGGTGCACAGGGCATGTTTCAGACAAGGGGCTCTAAATAAGCTGATAATTAAGCACTCTAAAAGCTGATTGAAAGTAAACTAATATTTTTCTAATTTTCTTAAGCAACTAAATTTTACTACCCCAAAAGCTGAATGGTTAAATCTTAATAATAAACTCACAATGAAATTCTAAAGTTTATTCAAAAACGGGTATTAGAAATATTTGACTTTTTAATTACACTAACTATTTGACTTTTATGAGATTGTAACTGATTCTATGAGCTGAATAAGTTGTTTTAGGCTATAATAAGATTGACTTAAGCTAGATTACTAAGTTGCAAACTACTTTGTTGAGATTTGTATTTAAAAGTCTTGACAGTTAAATAGCTAATTAGGATTAGAGCTATGTTGACTTTTATTGTATTTAGGTTCAAACAAAGGTCTGATATGAGTTAATTATAGCTAAACAAACCTAAACCAATCATTTTTAACTAGTTAACTGACTTCTAACACATCTTGACAAGTAAATCCAAGCAATTACATTATAAAGAAATTTTTAACTTACAAATGATCAAGCTCATGACAGGGAACCAAAGTCTGAGAAACACTCCTATAGCTTACCAATAAGCTCTATACCAAATAGCAATCCAAATTTCCACCCTGCTTCAACTTCCTTGTACATTATCCATGATTTTTGAATTTATCACTATTTTCCTTGATTTTTATGAATTTTTCTATTAGAGCTATGAACTGAATTTAAAATGTTTCTGATAGCTTAAACAAGCTACTAGGAGCTTATTTGAGCTTACTTGATCCAAAAACACAGATACAAACACATCTAGATTATCATGAGAATTTAAGGTCGAAATTTCACAATTATAAAAACTTGGTAAATTACTGAAATTGAAACTAGAAATAGGTTTGATATACACTGAAATATGATTACAAATACTTGAAAGCTTTTAAAATAAACTGAAATTAAAATTATACTAAGAACGACAATTTAGACTATACTAAAACTAACTACTACTCTACTCTGTCTTTTTTTTCTTTATTTATCACCATTTCTCATCCCACTAGCCCAAAGATCTTTTCCCACTTCAATCTTGGCCCTCCATTTAGTCAAATTGATCAAGACCGTTCAAACAACTTTTGGCGCCAAAAGTTGAATAGACAGCTTATGGCAGTTCTGCTTCAAATAAATGCATCATGGAGTGTTGCAGAGGGTTAGGGGGAGAGTTTGGATAAGTTTAGTGGACTGGTGAGCTAAGTAGGGTGGTATTGGTGAAAACCGTGGGTAAAAATGGTGGTTTGGGGAAAAAGGGTGTGAAGGGCATTTATTGTGGGGGGTAGTAGTGGCAGAGGTGGTGGAGAGAGTGGGTAGGAGGATAGAGGGTGAGCTGGAAGGTGAAAACAGGTGGAGGTGTAGGAATGGACATAGGTGGAAAGGGAGAAGATGAACAGTGGTGAGGGGCGGGTTTAATTTAAACCGTGGGTTGTTGGGCTTGGGCTTTGGTTTTGTGTTAAATAACACAAATGAGTCCGTTTGGTTTGTAGTTAATAAGCCCAAGGACCAATTATGCAATTTAGCCAAAGTTGAAGGTTTGAATTTGAACATTTTCCAAAGCTTTTCACAAGGGTCAAACCTGCCAAGTAAGATTAGTACAAGGACCTATATTGATAATTTCCATTTTTGTAAATCCAGGGACCAAAACTGTCAAGTTTGAAACTTGAGGGACCAAACATGTAATTTTCTCCAAAGTTTATCATAAGGACCATTTTTGTCATTTATAAATAGTACAAGGTTTAATATTTGATAATTTTCATTTTTTAAATTAACCAAGGACTATTTTTGACAATTTTCAAAGTTAAAGGACTAAAGTTGTCATTTTGTGATTTTAAACTTTAAAGGTTTATTTTGACAACTTTTGAATCTTATGGACCTTAAATGACTTTTTATAAGTTTTTGAATTACCAGGGGATGATTTTGACAATTTTGTAACTTGGGGACTAAAAGCGCCAATTATGCAAACTTGATACGTTTTTCACCAGATTTTGATGGTTTTGCATTTAAAACATATAAAACACTTGTTTGTGATATTTTCATCATTTTGAAGCATTTCTGAGTGTTTTCAGATGTTTTTGGCATTCTAACAGTATAAAAATGATGAGTATTTAGACACTCATCAATGCATCAAAATACTGAAAATATTCCAAAATTGCATTTTATATGTTTTAGATGCAAAATGTTTAAAATCAGATGAAAAATGAGCTAAGTTTGCATAATTGGCAGTTTCAGTCCCCCAAGTTTCAAAAATTGTCAGAAATAGTCCCTGAGCACTTAATTTCAAAAGAAAAATCACCAAAGGTCCTTTTAAAATCATAAGTTGTCAAAATTAGTCCTTTGGTGAAAAATATCAAAAGTTTTGAGAAATTACAAGTTTGGTCCTTCAAGTTTAAAAATTGGCAAAAATGGCCCTTGGAAATTGGAAAATGTCAAGTTTGGTCCTTATACTATTGGAGCTTGTCACTTTTAGTCCCTTGGAGCAACTTTGCAAAATGGCAGAAGTGGTCCTTGCATTTTCAGAATTTACAAAATAGGTCCTTGTGTATTAAACCTTTACAAGCCCTTGACCCCTTGTCATAATCCCTTTTGACCCTGCCAACCATTTGGACCCTTCAATTTGGACCCCCCCTTTAATATTAAAACCCAAGTCAATCTCAGTCAAACAAAGCAAGCGCGCCAAAATCCTGTCTTCCTCAACAACTTCTCTACAACACTCAACACCCATCCCCCCTCCTCACCTTCACACTACCTTGTTCCCCCCACCTCAACAACACTCCAAGAATGCATTTAATGCTTCTTCACCCCCTCACTCAACCCCAACTGGCTTATAAGAAATTTGGCGCCAAAATGTGATCAAACGGCCATGATGATATCTAAGCTATCCAATGGTCAAGAAAATGATGGGATTAGCTCAGAGTAGTGAGAGAAAAGGTTTTGCTATAAAAAGAAAGCAAGAGGAAGAGAAGAAGGAGTAGCTTTTAGTTTTTAAATTTTATTAATGTTGTTAGGTCACCATCTTATGATAACAATATGTATTTCTAGAGAGAGAAAGTTATAGAGAGAGAAAGTGGAAGGAACTAATGAATGATTAGTGAAAATGATAATTGCAATTAGAACCAACAACCCTCTCCCTTCTAGGGAGGGGGTATTTATAGTCTTTACATAAGTAGGGATGTTTCCCCTTGGTTCTAGAAGAACCTTTTATCACAGCTCATGGGCTTACTACATGAGCTGTGAAACTAATTACAAACATTTATAAACCATAATTATTAACGACCTATTACAGATGAAATGACCTACACTTGATAATAAAACATGTTCCTAACAATCTCCCCTAAGGGTTGGTCATCATTTGTTGTCTTGCTTAGGTCGTTTGACGTCTTGAACTTCTTTGGCATTCATAGCTTGTGACGTCTTTGATTCTTTGAATCTTTGTTCTTTGTTCTTGTTGTTGTGATCAGTTGTGAAGTCTGCCTTTTATCAACATCTTTGTTGTTAGTGATGAAAGTCATTTCCAGCATGCTCATACTTCTGATGAAGTTTGTGATTCATATATTTGAAGCTCTCATTCTTTATCTTTGATCTTTATCTCATAACTTTGCAGATTCTTTGACTTTGATGTAGAATCTTTCTGAAATTTTCTTTGCCTTTATGTTGGTATGAGCATGTGAAGTGTGCGCACGATCTTTTCCACCCGTGAGCATTCATAAGAAGAAAACATAAAACATGGGTTAGAAATAAACCAGCGCTTACAAGTTTGAACTTCGAGAGTGTTAGCAGCATAGTGTGAAAATACAACTCTAATTCTTACAAAGGCTGTTCCTGAACTGGAGTCCCACGAGTGAGATAACGCGATGTGCGAAATACACCTACTGATTCAGTTGAGTCGCTGAGGTATACCGAAGCATCACCCCACGACTGTAGACCGTTTGAGACACACTAAGCGTAACCCACAAGGAGTTACCGAAGTGACCTGCTGTCAGGGCTGTTTGATGTTGATCCTGGCAGGAATTTCCATTCAATCACTGAGGATCACAATTGTGAATCCCCTCATAAATGTTCTGGCAGATTGCTAAGATCTGCGTAGGACTCTGGAAAAGTGTCACTTGTGTTCTTATTGTTTGAACAACAAGTGATGAAATAAGTGTTCCTAAGAGATCTTTTGATAAATCTCATGGCTCTAGACTCGATTAGTGCGCTTTGATTTTCCTAAGCGGAGACTAGGGAGAGGGTCTCCTTCTTCAATACCAACAATCTCTAAGAGAGAGTCGATAGATTACGTAAGGTTCCCTGTGAGAATGAAACAAGCTCTTTTAAGAGAACTTGAGTGGCTTAGAAGGTTTAGTGCATTGCGTCACTGGGTCCATGACGACTTTGTCTTCAATACCGGTGTCATCTTGTGACAACCAGTAGCAGATGAATTGAACCCGGTTATGCGCCTAAGTTGAATAATTTGGAGGGCTATTTCTTTTCACCCTTTTCTTTAACTTTTCTTTTTAATTCTTCAACTCCTTCTTTCTCCGATTCTCATTTTCTCCTTTTTAAATCATACCTAAGGACTTCTAGATACTAACTATTTGTGTGTCCTTGGGTAGATCCCTCCGGCTCTGGCGGATCATAGGACGTTTATTCCTAAACTTAGTCACCTTTTAACTCCATGACTATCCTATGTTGCCACAAAACCTTTTCTTGAAAAATCTCTCAATATGTTTATGATGAAAAACATGTTTTGCCAACACCTTGAGAGTTTTGGTTTTCGAGAAATACTCCCCTCCACATGTGCTTATGAGTTTTGACTGAAATGCACGCGGGAAGAGTTCGCACTTTTGAATTGATCGACTCTTGATAGACAATTCCCCGTGAGACACGGTTACGTTGTATAGTTAAAGAGTTCCATTATCAGCTTTTAGGTGACAACTAGCTCTAATAACTACCTTGAAGGTGTAAACTCTCCTTGAAAAGGAGGTTAGACCCGTCAAAGTTCATGTCAATCAAGAGTGTCTCGGATTGGTACATTCTACTAAGATAAGTCTTGGAAGACAAATCTTTTCGATTTCTGACATTCAAAGATCGTCAATTCATTAGTGATATCTGAGTCGAGCACGTTATGAGATTCCATAACTTCCTGATCAACAATTTTAATCACATTTCTCCCCCTCAAAAATAGCATATGAATGTTGTTTTTGAAAACATGTTGATTAAAATATGCTTTTTGAGGTGTTTGAAATTCCTTTGGGAAGAAATGGATTTCAAGAACATTTGATTTAGAACAAAGATTTTGCAAATACTCCCCCTCAACAAGTGATACTAACTTTTGAAGGTTTGAAAACATAAGGGGAAGTACTTGTTCTGTTGAGCAAAACTTTGAAAAATGAAAGTTTTGATAAGTTTTAATCAACAGTAAGAAGCTTTCGCTCCTTTTATAGGATTGTGGCACTGATGCGTACCACAGGGTCCTTTATTTACAAGTACGGGTTGTACACTGTTATGTGTGCACAAGCCATGGACAGATAATCAAACAAGCAAAATCACAATCAAGAGAATACCCAATGATTACAGACGATCAGCTACTTTCTGAGGACGTTGGAGAGTCAGAATCGGAAAGTTTGGTCATCCTGCCACATAGCTCTCCAACCGTTGCATCTGATCCCGATGAATCCAACATTCATCAATCATAGTGATAAATCAACGAACATCCTTGCGATCCTTTGAATTCCATCTCTTCGTCTGAATTATACCCAACTCAATGTCCTTCAATCGATATGCCAATTCATCTCGAACCATCTCCAGGGTGGCGTCATAGGACTTAGTGAGTTTCATCGAAAGCCAGGAAGCAAGTATGATGATTTTCACATTAGTAGACAAACCCAAACTTTTGTTTATGAACGATTTTGTACTGAGCTTCTTGATTGATTCCGATGAAGTGTAGAATTTAGGTAAGATTCGAACCCGAGGAGGAGAACTTCAACACGCTCTTTGATTTGAAGCGTATGAAAACAAGGAGTGCAATAATGTACTTGATCTAAATTTCGGTTGAGGTTCTGGTTGGGGCTCAGGTATGTCGTGATCCTCACCACCAGTGTATGTAAAGTGATCAACGGTTTTCTCCATTGGTGGTGTGGATTCTGAATCCCTGGTTGATCGAGATGGTGGTGGCTGTGTAGCTTGTTGTGTATTGGTGATAACCCGCTTAACCATTTATCGAATCATTGGATGGAGTTGCCTTCTTAACAGATTTTGTTGTTGACATAGGTGTTTCTTATGATGATGGAGGTGATGATAGAGATGATTTTTTTTTTGGGTTTGGTGGAAGTGTCAAGAGGTGTTCTGAAGACTGTTGAGGTTTGTGTATAGGATTGTCAACTATGTAGTTGTCTGATTCCTTCTTTAACTTTTCCTCCTCAACTCTAGCAGCTTCTTTTGCCTCTTTTCGAATCATTTCCTCTTCAGCCACCAAATTATCATCAGTGACTCTTTCATCCTTATCATGATCGTAATCTCCTTCGTCTGATATTTCCACATCTTCACCATGCTTTTCTACTTGCGGTTGTTTTAGTTGTTGTTGTGGTTGCTTCATTTCAACAGTTGTAGTGACAGTGAAACCCTGATCCTTAACGGGTTGATTAACCGGATCGGATGGGGTAAGAGATGTTTGCAATGGATCTTTCATAAGTGGAGGACTACTTGCTTGACCCTCACCGGGTTGATTAACGGAAAAGGTTGAAGCATGGTATTCCATCCTTTTATGCTTTAATGACTTACGAAATTGTATTTCCTCATCCATTGAATCTTACTCATCATCAGGATGACTTTGTGAGCATGAATTTGAATGGATGAAGCAGAAGGATGTCCACAGCAATTCAGCAAGATGATTATGAGCATATGAAGTTGTTGAAGATGACACGGAGAATGTTCATGCCAATTGTTTTGTCGTATCCAGCTGGGAATGTGTTTGCCATCAAGAGCTCTGCTGGGGCATTGATGATTGCTTGATTTGCAGCCATTTTGTGATCTGAAAGACATTAGACAAAAAGACAGACGTATGGAAACACGATGTGTTTGATTTAGTCTGATTTATTATCTAATTCCTTGTTTGATGGTAACATGTTTATGCTAGTTACAAGTCCTAAGTCACATTTAACCAATTGATGAAGTTGATGTGATACGTTACGTGAACGTGTTGAGATTTCAAAGTCCAATTTTTCACACACAACATATTAACTTTTGAAAGCTTATGCGTAACTTAACAAGTAACATATACGTAACGGGCAAAAAATGTAGTGAACAGTGGATTATGTGTAACAGGGATCCTTATGCGTAAGAAAGGAGCTTATGCGTAGGGGTATGCTAAAGCGTAAGACCAAGCTTATGCGAAAGAGTTTCTTACGCGTAAGACAAGTTCAAAGGCTTTAGGCATACGCGTAGAAATAAGCTAGATGTTACGCGTAAAGTTTGCTCGTAAGAGTAAAGCTTATGCGTAGCAAGCGTTGTTTACGAATATCTTTCCAAGATACACGTACTCCACTGTAGACATCTTATGCGTAACATTATAAACATAAGCATGAAAACTTGATTGCAGTTAATTCCAAACATCTCTTAGATCACAAAATAAGCATAAGAACATATCAGATACACACAGAAAGACTTAGGCGTAAAATTGCTTAAACCCTAAACCCTTAATCTAAGCGTACGAGATATAGCTACACAAATCAAACAAGAATGTTTCTGGAGTGTCCTAGATGTCATATGGGTGCTATGGAACAAGATATAACACATTTCCACCACAGAATCAGAAGATTCATGGGATATGAACCCTAATAACCTAAAACTTAAATTCTTACAGTTTAGATGTTTCTAGGCTAATTTAAAGGTTCAAAGCATGCATATATACTTATTCTAACACTTTCTTGACCACCTAATAACATATCACAGAATAGAAAAAAAACCTTAGATGAGCGCAAGAACCCTAGAATTCAAATTAATGAAATTTAAGATTCCGGATGGTTTTGGACGATTGAAACAAGTTTAATAGAAACTAAGAAAGGTTTTAATATAACTCATTTCAATCCAACCACTTTAATGCATAAAACACCCAGTTCGTTCGAGTGAACAGTTTTCCAAAATCAGTTTAAAGAGTTTTAACCGTTGGATTTGAAAGATTTGTGAAATCCTTGTTTAGAATCTTGATCAAAACAATTTAGAACTTTCAGATTATGAACGGCTTGAACGGATTTTGAAGATTTGATTTGGGCCGTTTGATCTTGGTATTTTAGGAGTAAATGATTTTTAATTTACCAAGTTGACACATTCAGTCCCTTAACCTCAAATAGGTTCCAACCAAGATCCTTTAACTTCCGTTTAGGTTAGACAAAACACTTGTAAGGCAAGAAACTTAGCGATACTTCCCCTTGACTTTTGAAATAATGAATTTTGAAAAACATTTGAGTCCAAGGAGAGTATTTGACAAGAGACGTATCCACCATTTTAGAAGAAACAACCTATTTTTGGAAACATGCAAGTACAAGGTTTTATGAAACCGAAAAATATTTACTTTCTCCCCCTCAACACTTGTTCAGGAAAAAAAATGAAAGATTTGATAGAACAAAGTGTTGATTGAAGATTTGTACTTGCGATGTTTGAAAGAATATAGATAGAAGAATATTTTTGAGATTTTCTGATTTTATAATTTTGTATTTTGTTTTTGAAAATATTTACAAAAAAGGTTTTGGTGTTTGGGTTTTAAAGCTGTTTTAGGAGGTCATCCAATTCCTCTTGAGTCAAACACCTCATACCAATCCGGTGGACCAACTCATTAAACCTAGCGGGAGGCAAGGCTTTGGTGAGAAGATCGCCAATTGGTATTCTGTACCCACGAAGTATAATACAACTATACCCTGTTCCACGTGGTCCTTGATGAAATGATATCGAAGATCGATGTGCTTTGATTTCGAGTCTGCCTGAGTTACACGAGATCGCAATGGCACTCCGATTGTCGCAGTACATCGGGATTCTGTCAAATACGTTACCATAGTCTTTGAGTTGTGTTCTCATCCAGATGACTTGAGCACAACAAGCGGACATGGCTACATATTCTGCTTCGGTTGATGACAGCGATGTACAATCCTGCTTCTTTGATTGCCAAGACACCAGTTTATCACCAAGAAATTGTAGAGCTCATGAAGTACTTTTCCTTGAGTCTAAGCATCCTGCGTGGTCGTCAAAGCGATTAGTTCAAAACCAGAATCCTTCGGATACCAGGTTCCCAAGTTAATGGTTCCCTTGATGTATCGGAGGATTCTTTTAGCCTCAGAGAGGTGGGTTTCAGTTGGACGCGTCTGATAACGGGAGCATAGATACACGGCAAAGACAATATCAGGTCGCTAGTACATTAGATACATGAGAGACCCAAAAATACTATGGTATTTGGTAGGGTCTACTAATTTCCCATGTAAATCAGCATCTAGCTTCTTGGTATGTGCCATTGGTGTGGCATAAGTGTCACTGGTTTTCATTCCAAATTTGTTTAACAATTCAAGGGCATATTTGGAGTGACTCAAGAAAATACCACGGGGTGATTGATGAACTTGCAGTCCTAGAAAGAACGTAAGTTCACCCATCATGGACATTTCAAAATTTTTCTTCATTAGTTTTGCAAAAGCGATTGAAAACTTTTTATGTGTAGACCCACAAATGATGTCATCCACGTAAATTTGAACAATTAAGATATGTGCCCCGTGATATTGTATAAAAAGAGTTGGTTCAACCGAACCTTTGGTGAAATTATTTGCAATGAAGAAAGATGATAGCTTATCGTACCATGCCCGAGGAGCTTGTTTGAGACCATGCAGAGCTTTGTTGAGTTTGTAGACGTGGTTCGAAAACTTCGGGGTCAACGAATCCATCTGGTTAGGTGACATAAACCGTTTCTTTAAGTTGTCCATTGAGAAACGCGGTTTTGACATCCATCTGATAGACCGTCATATTCATATGAGCCGCGAACGCTAGAAATATCCAAACAGCCTCAAGACGATCAACCGGAGCAAAATATTCTTCAAAGTCTATTCCCTCTTCTGACGATAACCCTTAGCAACTAGCCGTGACTTGTTTCGGATAACATTTCCTTCAACATCCAATTTGTTTTCCAAATCCATTTGAGACCAATGACGTAGACCCCTGTTGGTCTTTCAACCCGTTCCCATACTTCAAGACGTTTGAATTGGTTGAGTTCTTCTTGCATGGATTCAATCCGGTTGTCTTTTGTCATTGCGTCTTTAATGTTTTTAGGTTCGGATTGGCAGACGGTGAGTGTATGCAATGTTCACCATCGAGTGAAGACGTTGTCTCGTAACGACTGGTTGATTCGGGTTGCCAATAATGTTTTCCAGAGGATGGTCTTTGTCCATCTATGTGTGGAGGGTTGATGTTGGTATACTTGTGTGCATTCGAGGATTCAAATGGTTTGTTGAAGATTCCGCGACATCCGGTGCGGCGAGTCTCATTAGCAAACGGGTTAAAGAACGCATTTGGATCAAAATCTGCAGGTGGGGGTACTTCATTGAGAATATCATCAGCTGGTTCATCATTGTTGGAAGCGGTTTGTTCTACATATGATGCTTTAACTGTATTATGATGCCTCGCACATGATCATTTTATCATATGTAGGTAACTTCACACAAAATAACCCAGTGAAAGGATAAATTTTAGGTTTATGTAGATTAGATCACAGAAATCCAAGCAGAAAATTTGCCCAACTACAAACTCGCCAAACTGGCAGAAACTCGCCAAACTTGCAGAAACTCGCCAAACTTGCAGAAACTCGCCAAACTTCGCCAAATCAGAAACTCGCCAAATCAGAAACTCGCCAAGTCAGAAACTCGCCAAGTCAGAAACTCGCCAAATCAGAAACTCGCCAAATCAAAAACTCGCCAAATCAGAAACTCGCCAAGTCACAAACTCGCCAAGTCACAAACTCGCCAAAGCAGAAACTCGCCAAATTTCAAACTCGCCAAATTTCAAACTCGCCAAATTTCAAACTCGCAGAAATTCAAATAGAAACTCGCCAATTTTGCAAACTCGCAAAAAATCAGACAGAAACTCGCCAATTTTGCAAACTCGCAGAAATTCAGACAGAAACTCGCCAAATTTGCAAACTCGCAAAAAATTCAGACAGAAACTCGCCAATTTTGCAAACTCGCAGAAATTCCGACAGAAACTCGCCAATTCTGCAAACTCGCAGAAATGCAGATAGAAACTCGCTAAACTTCAAGTAGAAACTCGCAGATACTCATGAGAAACTCGCAGAAATTCATGGCTAACTCGCCAAACTCGCAAAAAACTCATAAAAATGTGCGAAACTTCGCAGAAACACGTATTCAGTCCAAAAAGTCCATAAATTTCAATCTAAAACACGTTTTTAAGTACGAATTTCTATTAAATCTAATCAATATTAACCTAAACTATCCCTTGGCTCTTGATACCACTTGTTAGGTCACCATCTTATGATAACAATATGTATTTCTAGAGAGAGAAAGTTATATAGAGAGAAAGTGGAAGGAACTAATGAATGATTAGTGAAAATGATAATTGCAATTAGAACCAACAACCCTCTCCCTTCTAGGGAGGGGGTATTTATAGTCTTTACATAAGTAGGGATGTTTCCCCTTGGTTCTAGAAGAACCTTTTATCACAGCTCATGGGCTTACTACATGAGCTGTGAAACTAATTACAAACATTTATAAACCATAATTATTAACGACCTATTACAGATGAAATGACCTACACTTGATAATAAAACATGTTCCTAACAAATGTCGTTTTTAATATGTAAGTTTTAGTTAAGCTTAAAAATTGTAATCTTTTGTGTTATTGTACTAAATTCAAGTTATATTATCAGTTTAATCTACTTTAAGCATCAATTTCAAAGTTTAACTTAAATTTCTTGTTTCATGATCACTGTTGCAAATTTCAATTTCTAAAACTAATGTCCAAGCTTCATCTAGCTTATTTTTAAGTTAAAACAAGCTTATATAAGCTTATTATAGCTTTGTATAAGCTTGTATTCAAGTTTCAAGCAGTTTTGGATTCTGGTCAACAAAAGTCAACTGAGTCATCAATTTGAAATGGAAATGGAAAATGGTGTTGCGATCTTTGGATTTGGGTTGATTTAGAATCTATTAGGTTGGTTTATATAGGATAGAGGTTCTCTGATTAACTGAATTCAAGCCATTGTGGCTAAGGACCCATTGTAAGTTGTTTTCAAGTTTCATTGCAAAATCTGTCTTTGTAGTTATAAGAAGTTCAAACCTGTTTGAATAGTTGTTATTAGGTTAATTAAACTCAGTTTGTTCAATAATGTTAGCTAGTTAAGTAGTTAGCTCATTTAAAATTGCAAATCAGTTGGTAAAAGGGTGTTTGGATCAGTAGGTTAAGCTGAGTTTAAGGTTTGTTCAAGAGTTGAGTCTTGTTGTTTTAAGTTTGTGTAGCTCAAATATACTCATCTCTGTCTCAATATTGTGCCTGCAAAAGCTAAAAGTCAAAATCACAATAGAACTGTCTTATTAGCTTATCTGTTGGATTTTTATAAAATCAAAAGTTGTTTTGTGTTTCAAAATCATAGGTATAACTTGCAGTAGTGTTATTTCATCTTATAACATCACATTCAACCCACAAATTGATTGCAAAGTTCACACAAGTCAACTTTTCTCAACTGCATAAAAGTCAAAATTTTGAAAAAGCCATTTTGAGCTCAACTGAGATGATTTATCATTGACTCATCTCTGGGTTAAATTAAGTGAAATTTGTGGTTTCATAAACTTCAGCTGGTCTCATTTCTTATTAGCATTTTTGTAGAATTTTATCAATTTTTTCATAAGCTCTAAAAAAGCTTGTCAAATAGGCTTAATGTGCCCTGTGCACTGACTCAGCATACACTGAAGTTCTTGGCCAGGTCTATTTCAAGTCCCTACTTCTGTTTTTCATTTTTAGCTTATTGGGAAGCTTGTACTTAAGCTCAAAAGTAGTACCCTCTAACTGTTTTTGCACTTAAACTCAAATAAGCCAAATCTGTGTAACTTGCATTCCAGTGGTTTAAGCCAGTTGTAACTTGTTGCATTTTAGTAGTTTTAGCATATTATAGCCTTTGTTTCAGTTTGGTAGCTTTTGGTGCTCATTTGGCTTATTTTAAGTGCTTATTTATAAGCACTTGCTTAGCAGTTTCATTTTCTTGCACACAAGCCTCTGTTTTTATATTTTTCCTAGATTCAAAATATTATTTTAGGCTTATCTTGAATTTTTTAGATTTTTCTAGGTCAGTTTGGTATTTTTCTTCATTTTAATTAGTTTTTAAGCCTTTTTAATTAGCATTTAATACAATTAATTAAGAAAAGTTTCAAAAAAATAATTTTTCATTTTTCTTAAGTTAAGATAAATATAAAAAGTCAAAAAAATATTTTTCCAGATTTTTCTTAGTTAAATTTGTATTTTTAAGTAATTTAATTAGTTTTTAATAGTTTTTAATTCATAGAAAATACAAAAATAATCAGAAAAATACAAAAATAGTTTTGAAAATTCTCTTTTGTTATTTTAGATTTTTCCAAGTCAAAATTTTATTTTTCTAGCTTTATTTCATATTTTCTTGTATTTTAGGCTATTAATTAATAAGTAAAAATAGTTTTTAATTATTAATAATTAATTAAATAGTTATAAAAATAATTTTCTTTTTCTAAAAATTTTCTTTTATCATTAGGTTTGTAAAAATATCATTTTCATATTTTTAGGATTAATATTGTGTAAGTTTCACATTTTCTTTTGTACGTCGCGTAGTTTTTAATTCAGTTTTAAAAACATAAAATCAAAAACATCATTTTTCTTAGTTAAATTTGTATTTTTAAGTAATTTAATTAGTTTTTAATAGTTTTTAATTCATAGAAAATACAAAAATAATCAGAAAAATATAAAAATAGTTTTGAAAATTCTCTTTTGTTATTTTAGATTTTTCTAAGTCAAAATTTTATTTTTCTAGCTTTATTTCATATTTTCTTGTATTTTAGGCTATTAATTAATAAGTAAAAATAGTTTTTAATTATTAATAATTAATTAAATAGTTATAAAAATAATTTTCTTTTTCTAAAAACTTTCTTTTATCATTAGGTTTGTAAAAATATCATTTTCATATTTTTATGATTATTACTGTTTCAGTTTCATATTTTCATTTATACGCCGCGTAGTTTTTAATTTAAGTTTTAAAAACAGAAAAAATCAAAAACATCATTTTGCAAATAGTGATAGCGTTTATTTAATATTTTTTATATTTTTAATTTCCTTTAATTTGCATTTAAGCCCCTGTAATTTGTTTGCTTTTTCTGTAGTTATAATAATTCAAAATCCCTCTTTTCCGTTCAAATCTCTCGATCACTATACGTTTGGTGATTGTTCGCATAGCTCGCTGGGACATAACGACCCGGGGAAACACTATACTCTCCAGATCTTCATTGCATTCTGTGTCTGAACTGTTTTAAGTTTCTTACGGTTGGCCATTCACAAGTGGCCAGCTTGTGTGAGAAAAACTTGACGGTTTAGCACGAATCAAATTTTTGGCGCCGCTGCCGGGGAGCTGTGCTGATTATCTTCCATTTAGCAGATTAGTGATTTGAATACTCACTCTTTGTTCATATCATCCATCTCTATCTATATATATATTTTCTTATAAAAAATCCAAAAACCCAAAAACATCTCAAAACATATAAAATACAAAAATATTTTTCTTTTGTTTCTCTATATATGTATAATCATAAAACTCAAAAATAATCTTCTTTCCCCATCTTCATAATTCCTTTCCTTGGCTCTGAGATTCCTTAGAGTTGACTCTAGTGCATGTGCACTTGTTCTTCTAGATCATTGAGTCCTTTGCGTGATCTAGTAGAAATTCCTAGAAGACGTTCTCGTAGACGTGCTGCCCAAATAGTCGAACCCGAGCTTCGTACTATTTCAAACAACAATATGGCAGATGAACGAACTATGGCGGAAATGCTCCAGGCACCCACCGAGGGTTATGGAGATGCCATCATTCTACCAGCAATCAATTCTGATCACTTTGAATTGAAGACACATTTGATCCAACTTGTGTCTACAAATCAATTCCACGGGTTTGATCGTGAAGACCCGTATGCACACATCCGTTGGTTTAACAAGTTGACTTCAACTATCAATTTCAAGGATGTACCACAAAAAGTAATCAAGTTGATGCTTTTTCCATTCTCACTTGAGGGGACAGCCCGGATTTGGCTGGAAAAAGAACCCCCTCGATCTATCGAAACTTGGGAGGATCTTGTTCAAAAGTTTGTGAATTATTTCTTTCCTCCATCAAAGACGACTAATCTTAAAAATGAAATTTCTGGATTTCGTCAAAATTTCGATGAAAACTTTGGAGAGGCATGGGAGAGATTCAAAGATCTCCTCAGGAAATGCCCCATCATGAATTCACGGAGCTTCAACAAGTCAATATTTTTTACAATGGGTTGAACGGTAACGATCAGGATTCCTTGAATGCAGCCGCAGGCGACAATATCTTGAATCGTAGACCTAAAGATGTGATTGAAATTTGCGAGCAAAAATCAAAAGTTCCTATTTCTCGCAACAAAGTCAATACTCCTAACACTCCTGCTTCTTCATCTAATAACTCTTCTGAGTTAGCCGCTCCGATAGCCGCTCTAACGGATGCCATCCGTTGTATGATAAAATATGTAAAGGAAATCAAAAGCGAAATTCATAAGCCGGAACAAATCAAAGCCGTAAACAAGGTGTGTGAAACTTGTAGTGGTCCACATGCGTATTATGATTGTCAAGCAACCGATGCTTCTTTTTACCAAGCTCCCGTAGCTTCGGTAAACCACAATCAATACCGACCACAAGCTGATCCTCACTACCGTGCACCTAGCGGTATGACACCACCTGGTTTTCCTCCTGTGCAAAACCATGGCAATCAAAATCGCTTTGTTTCGAATCAAGGACAAAATTTCAATAACTCTCAAAATTTCAATCAAAACCGGAACAATTTCAACCAACCATATCAAGCTCCAAATCATCAAAGTTATCAACAACCTTCTCAAGCTCCCATGCCAAATGACTTCATGAAAATTACTGAGTCAAGCATACGTTCAATGCAAACTCAGATCAATAACATGAGAGTTGAGCTAAAAAAGGAAATTGATACCACAATGTCTCGGCAGACAAATGAGTTAAAGAATATGATGAGCAGTTTCATGAACATGAATATGAACAAAGCTTCATCATCTTCTAGAGGACTCCCAAGCAATACAATTCCCAATCCCAGTGCCGAGTTGAAAGCCGTCACCACTCGTAGTGGTAAGACGCACAATGGACCTTCGACTCCAATGCCCCCTCCTCCTGTAGCATTGAGTCAAGTTACCAAGGAAACAACGGACAAGGTGCATTTTTCAAGCCCACGAAGTACGCGCGTCCCACCTTCGGTAGTCCAAGCTTTAAGTCCGGAACCCGAAGTTCGAAGACAAATTCGAGCCGAAAACACTTCCATCCCGGCTCAAAAGTCTAGTCGGCTTCCTTACCCATCAAGAATGAATGATGAGAAGCTCAAAGACAAAACAAAGAGCAAATGGAAATTTTTTTCCAAATCTTCAATGAGCTACACTTTGATATAAGCTTCGTTGATGCTCTCGTTCTAATGCCTAAATTTGCATCCACGCTTAAAGGCTTACTAACCAACAAAGATAAGCTATCTGAGATGGCTAAAACTCCTCTCAATGAGCAATGCTCGGCGGTCCTTCTCAAGAAGCTTCCCAAAAAGCTTGAAGACCCTGGCAGATTTCTAATCCCGTGTGATTTCTTGGGGATGGTTCAATGCTCCGCCTTGGGCGATCTTGGCGCTAGCATTAACCTCATGCCACTCTCAGTATGGAAGAAACTGTCTCTTCCTAAGCTTTCACCCACTTGTATGACACTCGAGCTAGCGGACCGTACCATAACTCGTCCACTTGGGATAGCCGAGGATGTCGTGATGAAAGTGGGGAAGTTTCACTTTCCTCTTGACTTTGTTTTAGTAGACTTTGATGCAGATCCTAGAGTTCCCCTCATCTTAGGGAGAGCTTTCTTGAGAGCGAGTCGTGCTCTGATTGATGTGTTTGCTGAAGAGTTGACCATACGGGTTGACAACGAAGAGCTCACGTTGAATATCAACCAGAACTCCAAACCTCTGTCCAAACAGAGTGTTGCCACAATTGATCAAAGATCTGAAAGATTCAATGCAACACTCTCAAATTTCACGGTTAAGAGGAGTCACCAAAAACATGCTGAGTTAAAAGCTTTGAAAATCACCCCTGGTTCAAACAAATGGTTTGAAAGCTGTACCAGGGAAGTCAAGAGTGTTTTTGATGATGATGATGATGATCTAGAATCGGAGACTTCATCGGAAGTGGTGGAAATTGCTAGCTCTAAGAGCACACCACTTGTCCCACCTCCGGAATCCGTTTGTCGCATCGAGTTTGTTAACTCTGTGGATGAAACCAAACTCTCTTCAGTTTCATCTGAATTGGATGATGATGTTTGTGATCCAATGAGAGACATTCTTCCCATTGATGAATTATTCAAAAATGATCCATCATCTTCTAGTCTTATTATTCCCGACTCTTCCATCCCTTCTCTCACTCCTGATGAGGAAGATGACAACTTTTGGAATGAAGTCGATGCCTTTCTTAGTGATGAGTCAATTCCAACAGGAATTGATAATACTTACTTTGATCCGGAGGGAGACATCCTTTTTCTGGAAAATCTGTTGATTGAAGAACCGTTTCCCACCCTCCCTCTCGGACATCTTATTGACAATCACCATATAAGCTTCAAGTTTAAGCTTAAAAATGTCAAAAGTGGTGATTTGCTTCTCTGATGAGGAATGGACTTGCATTCTCATGTACGTCTTTATTCCATTCTTCACAGATGGTGTGGTTGCTCTTTCCCTTTTCTCTTTCGGGAATGAGGACACCATCTTTGACCCCGGTATCATCCCTTATAGTTTCTACTATTAACAATACCGCGGTTATATCTCGTCGGTGTGGAACTTTCTGATGTTCATATGTTTATTAACATTGTGAACGAAAGTCCGATCGAGATTGGTTTTCCACGTTACTTTCCCCATGAACAAATGAATACGGGGTCGAGTCAAGCTAGCGACTCGGGAATCAAAAACAGTAGCATGCCATATGGGTTTTCACCCATATTTCTGACTTCTTTCTATCTTTCTACCACCCTAGTGTGGGGGGGTTGCCCCACATGTTGTGTATATATATAAGTTTTCAAAAAAAAAAAAAAAAAAAATCTTTCAAAATAATGGCCGTAGTATTTCCCTTTTACGTTCTTTGTTTAGGCATACCCGCCGGTACTTTGAATATTGAGGGCAATATTCATTTCTAAGTGTGGGGGGGAATTCTCACGAATTTTATCATGTAATTATACCGCCTAATTCCCCCGTTTTTGGCCAAAATTTTTTTTAGTAAGTGTTTTGCACTTACTCATTTGGTTATCAGTCCGCCATGTCTAAAAAACAAAAGGGTTGGCTAATCCAGGAGCAAACGGCTCTTGGTAAAGATATCTCAAATCCGTTGACGGCTTGCAATTTGCCTAAAATTGTATGGTGTTCAGCTCACCATATCTTTAATTAGTGAAGAGTTGGCTAGCCCGCAAGTTTATGGCTTGTGGTAAAGGCAGTGGAAAAACCATAATTGGTAATCAGCTCACCAAAGATAATGTTGATAATTTATCTAAGAGTTGGCTAGTCCAGAAGCAAACGACTACGGTAAAGACAAATCAAATCCGTTGGAAGCTGGTGGTTTGCTCAAAACCACATGGTTATCGGTGTACCATGGTTCTTACTTGAACTGAAACATTTGGCTACTCCAGAAGTAATGGCTTTTGGTAAAGAGATTCAAATCCATTAAGTTTTTCTCAAAAGATTGCTAGGGACTAGCAATAGTTTAGTGTGGGGATTGATGAGTGTGTAAGTACTCATCATTTTTGGTCAATCTGAACGCAAAGCGTTTAAAAATGCTCGAAATGCATCAAAATACCGAAAATATTCCAAAATTGCATTTTATATGTTTCAGATGCAAAATGTTTAAAATCGGATGAAAAATGAGCAAAGTTTGCATAATTGGCGGTTTCAGTCCCAAGTTTCAAAAATTGTCGAAATAGTCCCTGAGCACTTAATTTCAAAGAAAAATCACCAAAGGTCCTTTTAAAATCATAAGTTGTCAAAATTAGTCCTTTGGTGAAAAATATCAAAAGTTTTGAGAAATTACAAGTTTGGTCCTTCAAGTTTAAAAATTGGCAAAAATGGCCCTTGGAAATTGGAAAATGTCAAGTTTGGTCCTTATACTATTGGAGCTTGTCACTTTTAGTCCCTTGGAGCAACTTTGCAAAATGGCAGAAGTGGTCCTTGCATTTTCAGAATTTACAAAATAGGTCCTTGTGTATTAAACCTTTACAAGCCCTTGACCCCTTGTCATAATCCCTTTTGACCCTGCCAACCATTTGGACCCTTCAATTTGGACCCCCCCTTTAATATTAAAACCCAAGTCAATCTCAGTCAAACAAAGCAAGCGCGCCAAAATCCTGTCTTCCTCAACAACTTCTCTACAACACTCAACACCCATCCCCCTCCTCACCTTCACACTACCTTGTTCCCCCCACCTCAACAACACTCCAAGAATGCATTTAATGCTTCTTCACCCCCTTACTCAACCCCAACTGGCTTATAAGAAATTTGGCGCCAAAATGTGATCAAACGGCCATGATGATATCTAAGCTATCCAATGGTCAAGAAAATGATGGGATTAGCTCAGAGTAGTGAGAGAAAAGGTTTTGCTATAAAAAGAAAGCAAGAGGAAGAGAAGAAGGAGTAGCTTTTAGTTTTTAAATTTTATTAATGTCGTTTTTAATATGTAAGTTTTAGTTAAGCTTAAAAATTGTAATCTTTTGTGTTATTGTACTAAATTCAAGTTATATTATCAGTTTAATCTACTTTAAGCATCAATTTCAAAGTTTAACTTAAATTTCTTGTTTCATGATCACTGTTGCAAATTTCAATTTCTAAAACTAATGTCCAAGCTTCATCTAGCTTATTTTTAAGTTAAAACAAGCTTATATAAGCTTATTATAGCTTTGTATAAGCTTGTATTCAAGTTTCAAGCAATTTTGGATTCTGGTCAACAAAAGTCAACTGAGTCATCAATTTGAAATGGAAATGGAAAATGGTGTTGCAGTGCTGGATTTGGGTTGATTTAGAATCTATTGGGTTGGTTTATATAGGATAGAGGTTCTCTGATTAACTGAATTCAAGCCATTGTGGCTAAGGACCCATTGTAAGTTGTTTTCAAGTTTCATTGCAAAATCTGTCTTTGTAGTTATAAGAAGTTCAAACCTGTTTGAATAGTTGTTATTAGGTTAATTAAACTCAGTTTGTTCAATAATGTTAGCTAGTTAAGTAGTTAGCTCATTTAAAATTGCAAATCAGTTGGTAAAAGGGTGTTTGGATCAGTAGGTTAAGCTGAGTTTAAGGTTTGTTCAAGAGTTGAGTCTTGTTGTTTTAAGTTTGTGTAGCTCAAATATACTCATCTCTGTCTCAATATTGTGCCTGCAAAAGCTAAAAGTCAAAATCACAATAGAACTGTCTTATTAGCTTATCTGTTGGATTTTTATAAAATCAAAAGCTTGTTTTGTGTTTCAAAATCATAGGTATAACTTGCAGTAGTGTTATTTCATCTTATAACATCACATTCAACCCACAAATTGATTGCAAAGTTCACACAAGTCAACTTTTCTCAACTGCATAAAAGTCAAAATTTTGAAAAAGCCATTTTGAGCTCAACTGAGATGATTTATCATTGACTCATATCTGGGTCAAATTAAGTGAAATTTGTGGTTTCATAAACTTCAGCTGGTCTCATTTCTTATTAGCATTTTTGTAGAATTTTATCAATTTTTCATAAGCTCTAAAAAAGCTTGTCAAATAGGCTTAATGTGCCCTGTGCACTGACTCAGCATACACTGAGTCTGCACAGGGTGTTTGCAGGGCTTGCAACAAGCTCAGTTGAGCTTGTCCAAGGCTCACTTTTGGTTAACAAGTTCTTGGCCAGGTCTATTTCAAGTCCCTACTTCTGTTTTTCATTTTTAGCTTATTGGGAAGCTTGTACTTAAGCTCAAAAGTAGTACCCTCTAACTGTTTTTGCACTTAAACTCAAATAAGCCAAATTTGTGTAACTTGCATTCCAGTGGTTTAAGCCTGTTGTAACTTGTTGCATTTTAGTAGTTTTAGCATATTATAGCCTTTGTTTCAGTTTGGTAGCTTTTGGTGCTCATTTGGCTTATTTTAAGTGCTTATTTATAAGCACTTGCTTACCAGTTTCATTTTCTTGCACACAAGCCTCTGTTTTTATATTTTTCCTAGATTCACAATATTATTTTAGGCTTATCTTGAATTTTTCAGATTTTTCTAGGTCAGTTTGGTATTTTTCTTCATTTTAATTAGTTTTTAAGCCTTTTTAATTAGCATTTAATACAATTAATTAAGAAAAGTTTCAAAAAAATAATTTTTCATTTTTCTTAAGTTAAGATAAATATAAAAAGTCAAAAAAATATTTTTCCAGATTTTTCTTAGTTAAATTTGTATTTTTAAGTAATTTAATTAGTTTTTAATAGTTTTTAATTCATAGAAAATACAAAAATAATCAGAAAAATACAAAAATAGTTTTGAAAATTCTCTTTTGTTATTTTAGATTTTTCCAAGTCAAAATTTTATTTTTCTAGCTTTATTTCATATTTTCTTGTATTTTAGGCTATTAATTAATAAGTAAAAATAGTTTTTAATTATTAATAATTAATTAAATAGTTATAAAAATAATTTTCTTTTTCTAAAAATTTTCTTTTATCATTAGGTTTGTAAAAATATCATTTTCATATTTTTAGGATTAATATTGTGTAAGTTTCACATTTTCTTTTGTACGTCGCGTAGTTTTTAATTCAGTTTTAAAAACATTAAATCAAAAACATCATTTTTCTTAGTTAAATTTGTATTTTTAAGTAATTTAATTAGTTTTTAATAGTTTTTAATTCATAGAATATACAAAAATAATCAGAAAAATACAAAAATAGTTTTGAAAATTCTCTTTTGTTATTTTAGATTTTTCCAAGTCAAAATTTTATTTTTCTAGCTTTATTTCATATTTTCTTGTATTTTAGGCTATTAATTAATAAGTAAAAATAGTTTTTAATTATTAATAATTAATTAAATAGTTATAAAAATAATTTTCTTTTTCTAAAAATTTTCTTTTATCATTAGGTTTGTAAAAATATCATTTTCATATTTTTATGATTATTACTGTTTCAGTTTCATATTTTCATTTATACGTCGCGTAGTTTTTAATTTAAGTTTTAAAAACAGAAAAAATCAAAAACATCATTTTGCAAATAGTGATAGCGTTTATTTAATATTTTTTATCTTTTTAATTTCCTTTAATTTGCATTTAAGCCCCTGTAATTTGTTTGCTTTTTCTGTAGTTATAATAATTCAAAATCCCTCTTTTCCGTTCAAATCTCTCGATCACTATACGTTTGGTGATTCTTCGCATAGCTTCATTTGGGACATAACGACCCGGGGAAACACTATACTCTCCAGATCTTCATTGCATTCTGTGTCTGAACTGTTTTAAGTTTCTTACGGTTGGCCATTCACAAGTGGCCAGCTTGTGTGAGAAAAACTTGACGGTTTAGCACGAATCAATAACAATTAATTAAAAAGATATGCATGTGTGTTTGTTCGAGTCAAATGCTTGTATCAAGTCATAATGGATGTTTTGCAGAAAATTTTTCCAGATTTTAAAGATGTAAATTTTCCAGAATTTTTTCCAGAAAATCGTAGACCAGTTTTTGTCAGGATAACCTGACGGCGTCAGGAAGGAGCAAAAACAACAGATTACTTTTTTCTCATTTTCTGAGCTATTTATAAATTTTGGAATTTTCCAGGTCTTAATTTTCCAAAAATTCTGTAAACATCCATTCCACAAGCATTATATCCTAGTTTAGCAGAGTCTTATATATATTATTACCGCTGATTTTACGCGAAGGTTTCTTTTGTTTTCTTCAAGTGTGCAGGTTTTATTTATCAAGAAGAAGATACATAAGGTTGGAAGGAGCTTTTCACGCATACATTCTTCTTGGAAAGGATTTAACCACTACTTCACACATGGATCCTATCCGAGCTAATCAGGGGAGTATTAGTTTCTTTCATCTTTTATTACCTTCCATTATCATAACTTTGATACTTTCGGGGAACATTGGGGACAATGTTCAGTTTAAGTGTAGGGAGGGAAAATAAAACGGGAACTTTGAAACTATGCTTATCCTTGATTATTTGCTTTGTCCAATTGTATTTGTGTAATAAACCATGAGAAAATGTCGGTTAGGGTAATTTTGGCACCAAATTTAAAAATTTTCATGACATATAGGAGTGGGCCATTAGTCTTAACAAAAGCGTCTCACGGATAGGAAGTTACATGACTAGCACAAAAACCCTTTACCACCTAAATTCCACCCAAAATGTGAGGATCACCCTTAGATTAGTAGGAATTAAAGCATTCATCTTCAATGCTTAGAGTGTGAACCGGTAGTATAATAGATTCTAGAACTTGTTTTGTGATGCATCCCGAGATCGCTAGTAAGACTACACTTGTGTAGTTAGGAATAACTAAATGATAAGAGGCATTAAGATAACCCTTGTTTGATTCCCGTAATATAATTACTTCTTCCACATAGGTTGAGTAATTCCCACACACCCTTGCGTTGTAGTCATCTTTAGTACACGATACCCCTAGTTAACCCCTCAGAGCCTATCCTTTTCGCGGTTCTCGTGATGTTTCGGTTTTTCCGGAATATCAATGAAGAGCATTGTTTACATCCCACCCCCAAATGTACACCCAAGTCGCCTTAGCCTACCCTGTATGCACTCACTTTTAGTGCATTATTGTTATCACCCTAAAAACCTTTAGTTCAATTATCTAGTTGCTTGCATGAGTTGTTAAGTCGAGTCATATCCTTTGTATACAGTTTTGGGATGATTGGGACTCATGGGAAAAGTTAAAGTTTATGAAATGAAGGGAAGGGAATGTTAAATTCAATTTCCCTTTATTTGTGTAATAATGTACTCCAAGTGTTTTGATCCTTTCAATTCGGGTCAAATTAGTGTTAGAGTAATAAAAACTCAAGTGTAGGGATGTACCTATAAATCCCTATCATTTTGATGTTACCGTAGAGGATGGTAGAGTAAAAGTGTATGAAAAAAAAATCGAAAAAAAAAATAGAAATAGAGAAAAAAAATAGAGTGTTGAAAAAAAAAAAAAAAAAAAAAAACATACGGGCTACCATCCTACATCTATCCTTTGAATTTATGTCTGTTTGTTTCAGTTATCTAGAGTTTAGAGTGTCGAGTCTTGGCTTAGCAACGCCATTCTTCGTATGCTTGTAACATAAGGATTTTTTACTTGCCACCACTAAATAGCCTATCCCACCAAACCCTTTGTTTCCCTACCGTAAGCCTAACATTACATCCCTTTAAAAGACCTCTTTGATAGTCTTTCCTAGGTGCTTACGCCAAAGCGATGAAGGTTTGATCTAGTCTCAATCCTATGGTAATCTATGTACTAGGACCGGTTAATGAGTGTTTATCTTCCGTTTCCAACTTGTTATATTTCATATACACCCGAGAGATATGAGTACCCAAACACCCCATGTGAGGTGCTAGTATGTAATTTCCGTGCTTGTTATGATTTTTGCGGGGCTTATATGTGTTGTGGATTGTTCTAAACCAATGCTTCATGACCCCTAACTTATAAATTAATTGGCTAAAAGCACATTTGCTTGAGGACAAGCAAATACCAAGTGTAGGGATATTTGATAAGGTTTTAAAATGTACCTTTTTGAGGGGTCGTTTAAGCCCTTATTTGATCACTTTTGTATCCGTTATTACTTAATATCGTTCCTTTTTACTTTTTAGGTCTCTTGAAGGCAAATTGCTGGAATGTCATTTATTTGGACGAAAAGGCGCGGATATACGAAGAAAATGGCCAAAGTCAGGAATCGAGACACTCAGTTCTGAAATACAAGGGGACGGTGTCAGGTGTTATCTGCGACGCCGTCGGAGCATTTTTGTGACGGCTCAGTAGCCAAATTGCTTATTTACAAGTGACGGTGTTAGGCTTTAAAAGAGTAAGTCGTCGCAACTCAGACGGCCTAGATTTGATCCAGACGGCGTCAGAGGCTGAAGAGGACGGCGTCACAAGTACAAGGTGACGCCGTCACAAGACTAACGTGGCCAAGACGAAACCCTAATGACGGCGACCCGACGATGTCACAAATCATAAGGTGACGCCGTCGCGAATGTAATCTTATATATAGAATCCGAATTTTTCAGTTTTTAGTGTGTAGTCTTTTGGAGTAAAAATCTAAACCGAACCAAGGCTGTCTTGTACAGTATTTTAGGGTTCCAAACCCTATCTTACGCCAAGATAAGTGCTTTACTTCATTAATTCAATTATGTCTTCAATTATTTTTGTGTATGCTTGCATGTTCTCCATGTCCGGCTAATTTACTTTTGTGTTTGCTTAGGGAATATGAAACTTAATTATTGAATATTGATTGGTTGTCTCTTATCTTAATTGTTAATGATCTAGTAATGCGATAGGTCATTCGTTGTGTAGTTAATGCTTGATTAATCTTTGTGAACCTTAGACTATAACACCTAGAGTATTTGTAGGCTAAACCATCCAAAGAGTACCTTAGAGTTAGAGTTTATAAATCCTAGAGATTTTGTAGACGAGACCCTTTGGTAGTTTCAAAGAGTTAGGGATAAACGCATACCCTACGACCTTAGACACACAACTCGATTAGGAATAAGGACGTGACAATTCAACCATCAATAGGAGATAGTTAAGGAGTAATAAAACCTAAGTAAACACATCTTTAAATCATCATACGAGCACACAATAGTTAGACATAGACTACCCTCACCTTAGTTAATTAGATAATTAGATAATATAGTAATCGGTAGAAATACCAACCCCCCAAATCTAAACCCCGAGATTCGTACCTTTCCATTTCCTAGAAAAACATAAAAAGATAAAAAAAAAATAATCTTCCTCAACCCCAACCTTAGCGTAGTAACTCCTCACTAGCATTCCTATTCCCCTAGAGAACGATATCAATTCCCGTGGCTTACCCTAATACTACACTACGATTAGGTTCACTGCCTAGGGTGTTGAAAAACTTGCTCGACGAAAAGGAAGTTCCTTTGACCCCGAACGACGCGTGTAGCGTTATCAGAAGAGCATCTTAGAACTATTCCGGAAACGAAATCGTCTAAAGTTGAGAACCTTGTCCCAACCCCAAGTGAGTTCGAGGGTATCTCCGATATAATGTGTAACAAGCCACTTGATGATGATTCTTCTCCTCCCTCCCCGAATGATTCTGTTATCATGATCTCCGAGTCTAAAAATGATTATACACCATTTGACGATTCCTTATCGTGTAGAGACATCAAGTATGTTGAGGAAATTACTTATGAGCTCGTCAGCTTAGAAGAAGTGAGAGATTTTGAACCAAATGATCTTGATATGGACTCTGATTTTGATACGGATGATGAAGATATTCTTGTTGTGTCCGAGGAACCTTTCACTATGGCATTCACTAATCCCCTGTTTGACTTTGATTCTGAATTCAATTTAGTTTCGGATAATCCCATCTTTGACATTCAGAATGAGGATAGTGACTCTTACATGGAGAACCTCGTTGCATCTCCATCTTTACCCGAAGATAAGAATAGTGGCAATCCCACTTCGACGTTAGACCTTCTCGTGGAGTTCGTCGATGAACTCGCTCTCGTTGATCATTCTCCACCGGGAGATGATGATGCTCACTTCGAATTTGAAGCGGACCTTACTGAATTGGAAAATTTTATTTACAATTGGTCTTCTGATAACTCGTCAAGTGACACTCTTATGGGAGAGGTCGACTTTCTTTCTCCGGATGACTCGATACCTTCGGGTTTTCAGAGCAACGATTATGGCTTAGGTCCATCATCCACTCGTCCGCCTGCTAAACCACCGGATGATGGAACCTCTTCTAAGCCCGATACGGATGTTTTCATTGCTTCAGTGGTGGATAAGATTTCTGAACATTCCGTTAATGTTCCTCAAACTAATATTTTGCCCACCCATCCTACCCGTTGTCATGTCATTGACGCTTTGCTTTCTCATCCCGTTACTTCTCCATGTCTTAACTCCTACGGGAGTGAAGATACCATCTTTGACCCCGGCATTTCTCTCTCTCTTGAGCCGGTTATATCTTATCGGAGTGGAACTTTCAACACATTCAATGTTTATCCAAACCATTTGAATGAAAGTCCGATGAAGATTTTCTCTTCCACTTGATCCCCCATGGACCAATGAATTCGGGGTCGAGTCAAGCTAGCGACTCGGTTAACAAAAACAGTAGCATTTCATGGGTGTTCACCCATGTTTCTGACTTCTTTCTATTTTCTAACAACTAAGTGTGGGGGGAAACCTCCACTGTGTTTTCTTCTTGTGTGTTTGCTCATGTTTCCAGGAATCCCTTTGATCGTGATGATTGATGCGCCTGTTTTCAATCCAACCGCCCAATATCCGATCAATTTTGCTAACGTTTATCTGGGGATATATTTTCAAAAAACCTTTTTTGTGTTAAATAACAGATTTCGTCCACACACTTTGTTAGTGGTATTACCTTTTTCCGTTCGATAGTATCGGCTTCGGCCGGGACTTTGAATATTGAGGGCAATATTCAATTCTAAGTGTGGGGGGAATTATGTCGAATTTTGTCACATTTGTACCCTTTAGTCCCTAGTACCCCCGTTTTGACAAAAATTTAAAAATTTTGCATAAAAAAGAAGTGCTTTGCATGAAAATAAAGTGTTAATGCTTCGGTGTTAATGGTAGTTTAGTCTTGATTAGGTTAGAACAAAGGGAATCCCGACTCTGCTAGAGTGTTGATCTATCTGCTTTCTTAACAATTAGGCTAAGTTTTTAGGAGTTGTGCAAATGAAAACGCTAAGCGTGGAGTAGTTGGTTCTCTTTAGAGCTTATATAGTAATCTATGGCTTTTTCTCCCAGAAGCTAACTAATTGAACCTAAAATACGTGCTCGTTGTCAAACTTTTGAACATTTAAATCGTCTTGTTACAACAAAAAGTTGTTAAGCAAACTTGATATAGAACTCAAGTTATTTAAATTTTTGGAAAAGCATACTTTCTTAAAATCGGAATAATATTGCAAAATGAAAGTATCGTAAAAGTGCTTAAATGATGCAAAAATAATTGCAAGTCAAAGGCAAAGTCAAAACAAAAAGTGAAAAAGTGAAAGAAAAAAAAATATGAAAAAAGTTAAAAATGAAAAATGAAAAAAAAATGAGTTCTTGAATAAAAGTATTATGTTGCATATGAATAAATGTGCGAAACTTGCTTTTTCTTGAATTTAAATCGGAAGTTGAACTAGGATTCGTCAAGGTTGTCTAAAAAGCTTGACGGTGATTTAGAAATTCTTGAAGTCAAAGACCCCGAAAGCTCTGATACTATTCTCGAGGGTGAAAACCTAGCCTCCTTAAATGGACAAGCTGAGAAGAAAGTCCCTACATGGAGTGATCTCACCTTTGATTCTCGAATTTCTAAGTTATCGTCGGTTGTTGTCCATTTAGGTTTAGTTTTAACTTAACGGTAGCCTCGTAAATCTTTGGAATCGAATTCCGCTAATTCCGGTACTATTCTCCGTGAGGTGTCAAAAGCCCGGTCACCTAAAGCCAACTGGTTTGGGATGTGCCGAGAAGAAAACCGCTACATGGAAGAGGCCCTTTCGATCCTTAGACTTTCGTAGTTTCCGGAAAGTTAATATTTTAGTTAAGTGGATAACAACCATAATAAGGTCGGTTTCAAAGGTCAAACTTTTGAAAATGAGCACACGAACTTAAATTGTAAAAACTGCGGGAGTAAAAAGTTAAGCCTCGGCTTACATAAATTATTGGTATAAGTAGTGTTAGCATTTTACAAAAACATTTGCACAATAAGTTTAGACTTAGTTTGAGAGTATTAAAAAGAGGATGGCGATTACAATTCCCTGGAGACACCCATTTTGTGTGAATCCCGTTCCATGATACCACTTTTTGTTAATCAAGCATGTTATTTACGTTTCAGTTTAAGTTTCTCGCATCAGATAAAAAGTTGAAACGGGGTAGTCTTGGTAATCTTGAGTCTTTCATTACTTCACATGATTGATTGCTAGGGACTAGCAATTGCCTAGTGTGGGGGAATTTGATGAGTGCTTATTCACTCATCGTTTTTACCCGCCTAAGACCACAAAAATGACCAGAAAACACCCAAATACGCACAAAATATGTTAAAAATATCCTTGGAGTGTGTTTTATGTCTTGTAGGTACAAAAAGATTGAAAATAGAGTGAAAACGAGAAAAAAAAGAGCCGAAATCAGAAAAGTGCTTTGCGGACGGAGCCTGGAGTGGATTCTCTATAATTTCAGAGCCCGGGACGCGTTTTTGAGAATGAGCAGAGGAAACAAACTAAAAACCTAACCCGAACCCAAAATACTCATTTTACCAAACCCCGATACCCAAACTGCCAAATTGCCTTTTAAACCCAAAAAACTCCAAAATCCATTTTTAGTTTCAAAAACCATTTTGTAAAAATATCATTTTTCTTAAAACCAATTTTAAGTTTTCAAAAAAAAAAAAAAACAAAAAAACAAAACTTTAAATAAAACTTACCTTTTAAAACTTGAACCCCTTTTACATCTTTTTAACCTTTCACATACCCCATGACCCCTATCATTTTACCCTTCTTCCTCCTTTAATCCTAAAACCAGAAAACAAAAAAATAAAAATAAACCCATCCCCTGCTCAGCATTCCCACGCCTCACACACTCAGCACCCACTCACTTTTCTTACTATCACTCTCTGTCACAGATTCCCCAACCCACTAGCTCCACCAACAATGCAAGCTGACATGTTTCCACTTCTTCACATGTCTCCTACAACCACCCTAGCAATCCAAAAAACCAAAAGTCCCATCCATGGCTGTGAGTGTTGGTGGTTATTCGTCCCAAAGCAGGGTGAAGATAATCAATTCAGCAGAAATGTGCAACTCTTCAGCAGAAACAAACAAACTGTTAGTAGTAATAGATACCACTTGGTGGTTACCGGATATCACTTGGAATCGTGTGATCACTTTCCAAAGTAAACTATTCGACCCTAATGCCCGGGTATCACGAATATCTACTTGGGATAAGACCAAATGCAGTTAGAGAATTAGGCACAATTCTATAATCCTTTCGCTAATAAGTTTTTACGTTTTCTGTGTGTATCTCATGCATAATCAGATCTCCTATTTATAGGAGGTTACTCGTGAGCTATTCCAATGGAATTATGAGTATTAATCGCCCATTAATAGCCTCATAATTATCCCCATTATAGCCGTTAGTGGTTACATGACCAATTAAACGTGGTCATAATGCAGTTTGTAACTGCCATTTATCAAGACTTACATCAAGACTTTCATAGTGCTATCGGTGGTTACCTTTGCCGGTGGAAACACCACCGCTTCGATGTAAATACTACGATTGAAACACCACCAGTGGAATCACCACTCGGTGGAAACACGATCTGTGGAAGTACCGCCAGCGGAAACACTGATAATCAATGGTAACCACAACAGTACTTTCACCAAGCACTACTAACACAAACCACTATTAGAGTCAGGGTGTTCATGGACCTTATAGGTGTACACTCCATACCTCCTAACCCATTACAAGGTGTGAATTATTCCCACAAGTGCACTAAATTTTCCAACAATCCTCCCCAAATTTAGTTCATTTCCTTTGCATGAAAAATAAACATCAAGCAAAACATGTGCATAAATGAAAATGTCCTGAGGATTGAATTTCCATCTTAGTAATTACACGTTCAAATATTCGAGAATCAGGGTGTTCTAAGAATTGAACCCTTCAACCCATTTGAATACCTGAAGATAACTACACACCAGTTTTCAAACACTTAACAACGACACTATACAAGCCATGTGTCCATATCCAAATTCATAAATGTTGTAAAAGCTAAAAGTCCAAAGCTTCTTGAAGCGGCAAAACTTCAACATTTACATAGGTGGTTCCTCTTTAGTCATGCTCCTGCCAAGCACTTTTCAAAGAAAATTAACCATTAAGAAGTAAAGACTTCATCCTCCTTTCAGAAGTTCGAGCACAACCTTGGGATGTAAATAAAACATGTGCTCCATTCACCTGAATGTTCACTTTCCACATTGAACTCAGCTCCCAAGTTTCCTTAGGAGGAGTTGGGTGTCCTAGCATTCAGTGACTAAGTTGGACTTAAACCCATCCCTTTAGCAGACTTTATAACCAAGTCTCTAGCCAGACCCTTCGTCAAGTGATCAGCTAAGTTCTGTTGGGATCTCACAAACTCTATAGATACCACCCCATTCATGATAAGCTCACGAATCATGCAATGTCGACACCTAAGTGTCTAGACTTACCATTGTACATCTGGCTATAAGCCTTAGCCAATGTAGATGCACTATCACACCGGATAGAAATAGATGCTATAGGTTTAGGCCACAATAGAATCTCAAGAAGCAAGTTTTTCAACCATTCAACTTCTTTACCAGCAGCTGCTAGAGCCACAAATTCAGATTCAATTGTTGAACTGGTGATGCAAGTTTGTTTCTTGGATGCCCAAGAAATTGCACCTCCTCCAAGTAGGAATACCCGAGCCTGGTAGACTAATTGTCTTCATGTTCTTGATCCAACTTGCATCGGTGTAGCCTTCCAACACCGATGGGTAACAAAGATATGAGAGACTATAATCCATAGTTCTCTTCAAATACTTCATACCCTTTGAAGCTTGCCGCTGATGAGCACTAGGATTGCTAGTATACCTGCTCAATTTTCCCTCTGCAAAACCAATATCAGGTCTTGTACAAGTCATGGCATACATCAGGCAACCAATTACCCTAGAATACTCAAGTTGAGATACAGCTTTGCCATTATTAGGCATGAGCTTCTCACAAGTATCCATAGGTGTACTCACTGGAGTACAATCAAAGTATTGAATTTCCTCAAAGACCTTCTCAATATAATGAGACTGAGAGATAGAAATTCTTTTACTTTCATGTTTAATCCTTATACCCAAGGATAACATCCGCCTCCCCCATGTCTTTCATGGAGAACCTTGATGACAAAAATTCCTTTGTCGTCAACTGATTTTGGTCAGTGCCAAAGATCAACATGTCATCAACATATAGACAAATGATGACTCCTTTACCAGATTCATCAAATTTGCTATATACACATTTGTCCGCTTGGTTAAGAACATAACCACTAGACAAAACCACTTCATCAAATTTTTGATGCCATTGCTTAGGTGCCCGCTTAAGTCCATAAAGAGACTTAATCGGTTTACACACCTTGTTTTCATTGCCGGGCATGATGAAGCCACGAGGTTGGTTCATGTAAACCTCCTCTTCCAATTCACCATTCAAGAAACGTCTTCACATCCATCGATGAATAACCAGATTGTGAATAGATGCCAAAGCAATCGCAGCGATCTTATGGTATCGTCTGAGCCACAGGGGCATAAGTATCAAAATAGTCTATCCCTGACTTTTGTTTAAAGCCCTGAATGACTAATCTAGCCTTGAACTTTTCAATAGTTCCATCTACCTTCATTTTCCTTTTGAAAATCCATTTGAAACCTAAAGGTTTGCAACCAGGTGGTAGATCAACCAACACCCAAGTGTTGTTCCCCATGATGGAATCCATCTCATCATTAATTGCTTCTTTCCAGAAAGCAATATCTTGGGACTTCATTGCTTCTTCAAATGTCTTGGGATCATCCTCAACAATGAAGCAATAGGAATATTGGTAAGAGACCTCATCCCTTGTACCTTCAACTAAATACAGCTGAAACTCAGGCCCAAATGACTTTGAAGTCCTAACCCTTTTGCTCTTTCTGAGCATAGGTTCAGGTTGTTGAACCACAACCTCATCAGGGACCAGTGATGGTTCATCATCAGGACCTCTCGATACACCAGTGTTATGAGTTCCATTAGGAATCCTCATACTTGGTCTAGGGACTGATGAGAATCTATTCTCATCAAAGTTTGCATCCCTTGATTCAATTATTGAGTTAACTGAAACATATTCATTAGGTTCTATAACATAGAATCTAAAAGCCTTGGAATCGAGCATATCCAACAAAGATGCAATCAATGCCTCTTTCACCCAAAGTTTTCAACTTTGGATCAGGGAGTCTTACAACAGCCCTACAACCCCAAACCTTGAGATAGTTCAAGTTGGGTTTCCTTTAATCCAGAGTTCATAAGGGGTAACCTTGTTCCTTTTGTTGGGAACCCTATTTAATAAATAGCAAGCTGTTAACATAGCTTCACCCCGGAACCCTTGACTCGATCTGAATAGGACAACATGGAATTAACCATCTCCTTCACACCTTTTTCCTTTCTAAATACCATTTTTTGAGGAGTATAGGAGCAGATAGTTTCATGGATAATACCAACAGACTGAAAGTATTGAGTATCCATGTACTCACCTCCCCTATCAGTCCTTAATCTTTTGATCAAAGACCCAAGTTGTAATTCAACTTCAGTTTTAAACACTTTGAATTTATCTAATGCTTCATCCTTTGTATGTAATAAATAAACATAACAAAATCTAGAAGCATCATCAATAAACGTCACAAAGTACTTCTTATTCCCTAAAGAAGGAGTAGCATGCAAATCACACAGGTCACTGTGTATCAGCTCTAGGAGCTCAGTCTCACGACTAACACCCTGAAAGGGTTTCTTGGTTATCTTGGTCAACATGCAAGTTTTACACTTTTCAGTGTCCATGTCAAAAGCAGGGATTAAACCATCCCTAGACATAACTTGCATCCTTTTATAGTGAACATGACCAAGTCTAGCTTAAATAACACTGTCAGTGGTAATATTAAGCCTGAACATTTGATTACATAAATAACCAAAACCAATAAAAACACCACATTTAGAAAGAACAAATTTATCAGATTCAATAACTTGTTTATATCCATGATTATTCAAAACACTACTTAAAACCAAGTTCTTCCGATATCGGAACATGAATAACATCAAACAAAGTTACAATCTTTCTTGGACTAAACCTAAGATCTACACAACCGACCATGCACCGGTCGTTGACTCATTTCCCATGTGAAGAATAGAACCATCATTGAATGACTCATAAGTCTTGAACCAGCTTCTATCTTTACACACATGAACTGTTGCACCCGAGTCAACCCACCACGCAACATCATCATCCTGCACATAAAAAGATTCAGATACATATGTAACATAATAAATCTAAAAAAGACTTATTAAACATATTCTGACCTTTCAGTGAGTTGGTTGAACCACCACTCCCTGAACCATTAGTGCATGATCCATTGGCTTTACCACCAATTTTAACACCCTTGCAGTCCCTTTTAATGTGACCGGTCTTGCCACATTTCCAACAAGTAGGTGTTGCCTTCTTGTTAGGATCTGCCCTTGTGTTGTCATGATACTTGCGTTTTCCTGTGTTGTCATTGTACCTGGTAGAGTTGTTATGCTCTACCATATTGACAACAGATGCACCAATAGCATTGCTACTCTTTGGCTTGTCATTATCCGCACCTTGAGATTCCTCAATGTGCGAGATGACTTAACTCAACCAGAGTTAACTCCTCCTTCATATGTTTCAAGGTATGCTTGAAATCTTTCCATGAAGGAGGGAGTTTATCAATGACACAAGAGACTTTGATAGCCTCATCCATGTTCATTTGGTGTTGTGTAAACCTTTCAAGTATTCCAAGAAGTTCATTGTATTGTTCCATAACCGGTCTTGAATCAGTCATTTTGTAATTTGTGAAATTACTAACAAGGAACTTCTTACTTGATGCATCCTCTGACATATATTTGGCATCAATGAATCCACAGTCCTTTGGAAGATTCAAAGTTCTGATAAATATCAAACAAAGAATCAGACATACCATTCAGAATAAGACCTCTGCATATGTAGTCATCATTCTTCCACTTGCTCCTCCTCACGATCGCTCCACAGTAGCATCATCACCATCATCGAGGAATTGGAGTAGTCAGGCACATAGACCACATTCATGCTTGACAGGCAAGAAGTGCATCTTCTTCTGCCACCTCCTAAAGTCCACCCCTTCAAACTTTTCCAGCTTAGCAAAGTTTGAAGCCATGTGTTTCATTGCAGCAGTTGCCATTGATTATCACAAAATAGTTTACTTTGATTGTTGGTGGTTATTCGTCCCAGAGCAGGGTGAAGATAATTAATTCAGCAGAAATGTGCAACTCTTCAAGCAGTAAACAAAAAACTGTTAGTAGTAACTGATACCACTTGGTGGTTACCTGGGATATCACTTGGAATCGTGTGATCACTTTCCAAAGTAAACTATTCGACCCTAATGCCTGGGTATCACGAATATCTAATTGGGATAAGACCAAATGCATTGATTAGAGAATTAGGCACAATTCTATAATCCTTTCGCTAATAAGTTTTTACGTTTTCTGTGTGTATCTCATGCATAATCAGATCTCCTATTTATAGGAGGTTACTCGTGAGCTATTCCAATGGAATTATGAGTATTAATCGGCCCATTAATAGCCTCATAATTATCCCCATTATAGCCGTTAGTGGTTACATGAACAATTAAACGTGGTCATAATGCAGTTGTAACTGCCATTTATCAGTACTTACGTCAGTACTTTCATAGTGCTATCAGTGGTTACTGCTTTAGTGGAAACACCACTGCTTCAGTGTAAACACTACTTTAGTGAAACACCACTTCAGTGGAAACGCCACTTCAGTGGAAACGATCTGTGGAGAAGGAAGTCTTGCGCCGGCGGAAACGATGTCGATGGTAACCACAACAGTACTTTCACCAAGCACTACTAACACAAACCACTATTAGAGTCAGGGTGTTCATGGACCTTATGGGTGTAGACTCTGTACCTCCTAACCCATTACAAGGTGTGAATTATTCCCACAAGTGCACTAAATTTTCCAACAGTGAGGACTCACGTGGGTTCCCAAGAAGTAATCTATGGCTGGGATTATTTGGAAGAAGCACAACATGTTGAAAAGCTCATTTGCACTCACAAAAGAGAAACACAAGAAGCCAGAAGACATTTTTTTAAGTTTAGTATAAATAGGTGTTTGTAAAAATTGTAAACTTAGTCTAGAATATCATTGTTCTAACACCATTTACTTTATTGTCATTTTAATTTAGTTGTACTTTTCATTCCAGTTAATGCAATCTATTTTCAGTTTTAATTCAAGTTTTTAAAATTTATAATGTTATTGTGTCTTTTATTTTTCTTGTTGTCGTAAAATCTTGCTTCAAATCTGATTAAACAAGTTGTAAGTTTGTAAAAGCTCCTTTGAGCTTGTGGTTAAGTTTACAAATTATTTTTCTTAAAGTTTCTTGGTTTCAAAAATTGTTTTCACACCTTTCTGCCCCTTAGGGTGTGTGTGGTATTGGACTCTTTTTGGGTCAAACCTTGATTTCGACCCATTTTGGACCTCAATAATAGTTTTGCTTAGCATGTTTGATGTTATTGGAAGTAGTCTTAAGTTGTTTTAGGAGTTTGATAGCTGTTAGAGTAGAATCTGTTAACATTGGTTTATGTCCAGCACTGTCCCCATTGACCACCTTTCACGGCTCCTTAGAAGCTCTTAATTAGCTTCATTTGAGCTCATTTGTAGCTTTTTAGAATCCTCAATATATGTAGTCTATTTGTTTTACCTTGTTTTAGAATTTAGACTTAGTTTAGATGCTTATTTTACCTCAAAACAGCCCCCTTAGACCCTTTCTTTCACCACGTGAGACCCCCTACTCAGCAGACTTATTTTGAAGGTGATTTGTGCCAAAATCCACCTGCCACTTAGTATTTTCATGATCTCTATTGTGCTAACTTTGTTATTCTGTTTTTGGCTTGGAAAGAGCTTTTGGTGGCTTAAAATTAAGTGTCTAATGGCCACAGCATCTGTTTTTATGCACAAGTCGATAGCAAACCTACGATCGGACCTCAGTTGCTTCAAGGATTGCTTATCAGGGTTCTAATTTAGCTATTTGATGATTTTCCTACGCTCTCTAGTATGATTAGGATAGATTAGAATCATTTTAGCTTAGTTTGTTTACTCATAGTCTTTTATTTGCTTATTGCTTCCCTTTAGTAACTTAGGATCTCCCTAGATAAGTCAATGTGCCAACTTATTTCCTGGCATGGCTTAGTTTACTGTTTTAAGGTTCATTGCTTAATAAGATTGCTTGTTCCTAAATCATAGTGCTTATTGTTCACTTGTTAGTTTCTTTTAGGGGTGTTTGGTTAATTTATATATCATTTGGTAAATAAGGCATTTATGACTTATTTAAAACTTTTCAAAGTTTGAGTTTTTGTAAAAAGTACTTATTTAAATCCTTAAATTAGTTACTGAAAAAATCCAAAAAATAATTATTGCAAAAAGGGGAGGGGTGAACCTGAGACCTCCCCCTTTGGAAGATGTTAAGAGTCTACCTGGATACCATGCGCCCTTGGGTCTTTTTATGGTTTTTACATGCAAACTTTAATACTTAACTAATGTTTGTCATTTTTATCTTAATTGATTTACTAGCTTATCACGTATAAAATTTTATTTATTTATTTTTTCTTAGGTCCACATTATCATAAAGTAGTTTTCATAAATTTTTCGGATTTTTCCAAAAGAGTTTAGTATTTTTTATTATTTAATTAGATTAAATTAGTTTTTAATTCGTAGAAAATAAAATAAAAGTCGAAAAATACCCGGAATTCTGTCAAATTGTGTCACATTTGTACCCTTTAGTCCCTAGTACCCCGTTTTGACCAAAATTTAAAAATTTTGCATAAAAAGAAA